>CANXYC010754177.1:0-15102 GCA_948193065.1 Aleurites moluccanus | reverse complement strand
TTAATATAAAAAAAAAATAATTAAAACAAAATATTTTTTAATTTTTTTTTTTTTTTTTTTTTTTTTTTTTTTTTTTTTTTTTTTTTTTTTTTTTTTTTTTTTTTTTTTTTTGTTTTTTTTTTTATTTTTTTTTTTTTATTTTTTTCTTTTTTTTTTATTATATTTTTTTTGTTAAAAAAAATTTTATATTTTATTAATTTTATTTTTTTTTTTGTTTTTTTTTTTTTTTTTTTTATTTTTTTTTTGTTTAACAAATAAATTTTATTTTTTTTTATTTATTTTTTTTTTTTTTTTTTTTTTTTTTTTTTTTTTTTTTAACTTTTCAATTCTTTACTCCTTTTGTTTTTTTCCCCCCGTTAAAAATGGTGGTTGGAACTCCAAAGTACATTTTAAATACCTATATTTCAGCCCATAAACTCTTAGTAAATTAATTATAAATAATAATCAACTTCAAAGTTATTTTTTAATGAAAGTTAACCATTTTAAAATCCATACTTCTAAAATTAACCTATCAATTTATTTTAATCATACTAAAATCTCAAAATTCATTTAAACATCATAAATCTAATTTTAAGAATTCAATTAACTAAATCTCGAATGAAAATACTAAAACATTCATTCTCGAAAAAAATTACAGAATACTCCTGAAAATTAATTTTCATCCCTTATATATACCTCAATATCTTGAAAAATATTCAAATTTTATTTACACTCTTAAAATATCAAAATAAAATTAATTTTTGGACTTATACTATAAATGCTTAAAGATAATCAAATACACTTTTTAAAAAAAAAATAGAAAATTTGAATTTTCACATAAAAATTTAAAATATATATAGAAAAAGAAACTATAATTTAGAAAAAAAAAAAAAAAAAAAAAAACTCTAGCTATCATATAAATAAAGAAGTCATTATATATAAAAATGAATGACAAATTATCATACAATATTTTTGTAATTATTTTAAATTTTAATGATATTTTATTTTCGAAAATTAACTTTTAAATTTAAAAATTACAAATTACAAATTTAATTGTTGGAAATACAACTGTTGACATATAACTTTATTGGTTAAGAGTTAAGACGTTAATTACTTGCTAACTACTGGTTTCTACTATGCATGAATTTAATTGTCTAAAATTAAATTTATGAATATTTATGCATATAGTTGAAATGTCCTTAGACTTTGAAGTAGTAAAGTATAATTTTATCTCTATGAAAATTGTAATGAAATAAAAAAAAAATTGGCACACTAATTAATTCCTATCACATCCCTATCTCTGGCCTTTTATTTTCCTGTTACCCGAGAGGAAGATTCCTACTAAATATATGCAACACGCAGTTAATTCCACACGCAAATGATCATCAATCAAGTCTCGTCTTCCCTTTGACTAAAAAAAATTCTACTTAATTTTCTTCATTTCTTTTTCTTATATCATAAATGTATTATGGATTAATTACAATTATATATGTAAAATTACCTAACATACTAAATTTCTTCTGATTTTTTAAAATATATTAACTCCCCTTTAATGTCATAATATACTATTAAATCTTTCTGTCCAATTTTATCGTTAGTCAAACTGTTAATCAACCTTACAAGTATAGTAAAAAGGTAAAAATATCCTTACAAATTAATTTTAATTAATTACATTTTATTTTTACTTAATTTTTTTTAGGATCAAAAAATATATTTTCATACTTTTGATAAATTTGAAAATAAGAATATTTTTGAAAAATATTTAAAAAATATTTTTATTTTATTTTTTAAAAAATAACAAATAAAAAATAAAAATATTTTTTACTTTTTATTTTTAAATTTTTCAAAAATATGAAAATGAATTTTTTATTTGTATTAATAATTTAAGAAGAAATAATTTAATTAATAATTTAATTTCTTCTTAAATTATTTTTAAAATAAAAAAATAAAAAATAAAAAATATTTTTGTTTATTTTTTATTTAAAATTTATCAAAAATATGAAAATAAATTTTTTAACCATAAAAAAATTTAAAATAAAAATAGAATGTAATTAATTAAAAATAAAGGGTAATGGCATTTTGATTTTTTTACTATTCTTGTAGGGTTAACTAAGGATTGACTAACGACAAAATTGAACGAAAAAGTCTAGTAGTATATTATAATATTCATAGGGGGAAGTTACTTTATTTTTGAAAAGTAAAAAAATTTAATGTGATACATCATTTTATAGAGACAAATTATAATTAACCCATATATTATAAGTCAAATAGTATTTTATTGCTTATCATTCTATTACTTAGTCAAAATAATAATTTTAAAATTTCTTCCCACATCATCTAACTATAAAGACATATAGATTAATATTTAATGAAATTGGGAATTAAGTTTTTTAAAAAATTAACGTTTGAATTTTTTATAATTGTTGAAAATTTCAAATTTGTTTAAAGTAGTATAATGTTAAAACTAAAATAAAAGTTAACAATTTTAATTTATTATTTTAAGAAAATTTTGGCTTAATTATAGAATAGGGGGAAATTGTTCAACTTTACTCAACTTGCAATTCACTCCTCATATTTAAAAAATATATAATTACACTTTTATATTATTGAAAAAGACGTAATTAGACTCAATTTTCATCACGTATTGTCACTTCCTTTCGTTAAAATGAGAAAATGACCGTTTAATTTCCAACACGTGGGCTCCATTACTTCAGAAAGTATGACCCAAGATTTGTCATTTTATACACTTTAAGTATTGTTTTCTAACAAAAAGTGAAAATAAAAAAAATAAAAAAAAAATACAAATTTGGTTTTACATCACTATACATATTTTGTAGGAGCTAGCAAATTTGGAGCTCTTATTTAGAGGATGGTAATAGCAAATCACTGCACAGAGACTCCAACACGTATGTACACATAATCAATCAGTTTATAAATTTCTAAAAAAAAAAATTCCAACAAAAAGAAAGCAAGTTAAATATTATTATTGAGATAAGCAATCAATTTTATCGTAAGTAAACGAGCGAACATGAGTCAGCTGAATTGATCTGGGTTCTATTGCTGGCAGCAGATATTACAGACTTAGCCTCTAATTTTGATTCTGAAGAAAAAGTAAGAAAGCTTTTTTCATCCAATCCTTTATCTACACTACCAAAATTATAAGATATGGCATTTCGTTTATCACTGGATGCAACTGAACTGCCTTTCTCCTTGACCCATCTTTTTGTCTCGTATTAGCAATGGGAGCCATTCCAGTTTCTTTAGACCATCATCATCTCGTGATTTTGATGTTGTGATAGCCATTGTTGGTTTTGGGACATTTGAATCCAAAATTTTTAAAAGATTAGCGTGTCTTTTTTTTTTTTTTTTGGAGACAATAAAATCAAAATTTCAAATTCACTAAGCAAAGATCGATTCCTTAGTATGTCAAATTTTCACTGGAAAAATAAAATCACAACAATTTACAGCTTAAAACAACACAAAAACAGAGATATAAAGAGATATAGGCAAAGCTTAACACAGAAATCGATCAAACATAGAAATCAATCAAACGCAGATCAAATATGCCTTGTATCAGATGAGAAACAAACACCTCTAATAATGGCTGCAACAAACACCTCTAGTAAAGGAAAATCCCTTTTATTACAAGCCCTAATCCAAAGAGGAAGAAGAAGGAGAAATAGTGGGTCCTACTTTCTAAAGTAGTGGAGCCCACGTAATAGTTGTTATCAAAATTGGGCCTTATTGCACCTTTTCAACGATATAAAAATATAATTGCACACTTTTAAAATATGAAGGGAGAATTGCAAATGGAGATAAAGTTGAAGGGAAAATTGCAAGTTGAGGTAAAATTGAAGGGAAAAATTATAATTTCTCCTAACATTGAAATTTTAAGTTTAAAGTTGAATTATATAATTAAATACTAATTAGTAAGTGTTTGGTAAAACTTTTTGATATAATTGTTGGTTTTTTTATTCTCAACAGTTGCATCATAGCGTTTGGTTACTAACAGTTGTTAACTATTAGGTAGTCAAATAGTTGTTGTTTGTAAAAGTTTTAAATCGATTTTTTTTTGAAAAAATTCCTGCTTTTTAAATTAAAAATGCTAAATTATCCTCTATAAATAATATCTAAATAAAAAATAAATATTAATATTTATTTTTAATGATCATAAATATAATAACGGCTAATAACTAATAATAATCAGCTATTAGATAATAACTACAAGCTACCAGCTATCAGCAACAGTTAACAGCTGTTATAAATAGTTAAACCAAATGGAGTCTTAGTGTTATGATATCTTGTAAATCTTGCCAAAGATTATGAGAAATAGATTGTACTTAATTGTGAGACAGAATGTTTCATGTATATTTGATGTATCCAATAATCTCCTTTCATCTCTCTTAGTAACTTAGTAACTTCTTAAATAGACTCAATTTCCATGTTTTATATAAATTAATAATAAATAAAAATTTATAACAAAATTATTTAATAAAAAAATTTAGTTACAAAATCTTTCTAAATACAAAATAAAATAATATTATTTGAGAAGATTCCATTTCTTTTATGCCTTGATAAATCTTCAATAATTTACACCTAAAATAATGTCATTTTATCCACAAATATCTAGATGAAGTCTACTTATAAATTTCTACTCAATCCTTCAGTACTATATAAACCAACCATATAGCCAGCCTCTATCACATAGCATACAATAACCTCATAACTTTTTGCTTTATATCTCTAACCGTAAAATATGGCTAGCTATGGAGAAATTCATCAGAGGCCAAATACCCCCTCAAAACCAATGTCTTAAAATAATATCAACGAGTCAAAAGATTCAACCAAGTGAATCAGAATGACTCCAAGCATGTTGAATTTAGATCAGTATGCCCCTTAAAGTCTATATGCAAATGCTCTAAGAGTTATTAGAAATCTAAATCATGTTGCTATATAGACCTTCATTACCCTAATTCCAAAGTGTAAGGTGTCATTGATCTTATTAGTGATAATGACTTATGTTGGATCATCATACCTATTGTTATTAAGTTCAGTGCCAAAATCTAATATTATTCATAAGATTTTGGATAAATGTATAGTGTTGTCTTTGATAGTTATTGCAACTATGGTTCAATGTACACTTGTTGCTATACATCTTTTTATGACCTTAACAACTACATTACCTATAATTTTGGTTCATTCTATTTTATAGATTATAGAGCATTGCTCTGTTCAGGAGTAGAGTTATCTTTTTGAGTTGTTGCTTCCTCTTGCGGATCATAAGTCAATAGATATGGCATGATTTATTTTTAATTTCCCTTTAATTTTGTGTTCAAGTGATGTTGTATGAATTATTTAGGAATTTATTTAGGTGGAGAATAATAATAATAATAATAATAATAATTAATAATAATTTATGTATTATTATTAGTAGTAATTTTTCCTGGACATTGAACAAATTTATACCCAAATCTATAGTTAGTTCATACAAGCAGTAATTATGAGTTTTGAATCATATCCGTTGCTTTCTGATACTTGTCACAGTTTAGTAGATTCCACTTCGTAGATGCAATGAACTATAGTAATTCATTCTTGATACCAAGAATAGATTGTAACATTTGATAGTAGGAGACAGATTTTGATAAGCAGCGCTGCTTTAAGCCCCCTGTTGTTTGTATATTTTTTTTCATCAGTAACAAAATGACAATGTTTTCGTATATCAATTTTGCTCCATTAATTGTTCCTTTTACCCATGATATGGCCTTTAGGAGAGAGTAAATTTTATGAGCAACACAGGAGAACAGGTGAATTTCAGGAAGGTCATTAATAAACTTACATATTGAGCAAAAAATTGAATCATCATTAGTGACAAATTGCACAATATTTTTATCACCAACTTGTTTAATTTGAGAAATGAATTCATCACTCAGGTGCAGCTCAGAGGTTTCAAAGGATTTCATATAGACAACCCCTTTTAGAGCATGTACAATGATAACAATGCGATCAGACAATATTTCAAGCATCATTGTGCAACTTGATCCACACATGATTTCTCCACTCCCTTTATATATTCATCAACTTTTTCTTCAAGCCAAGGGATAATGTATGTTTGGATCTATTAAGGACTTGGTAGCTTAAAAGAACACCAAATTCAACTGCACCCCTCAAAAAGTCAATAAATAATGACAATTCAACAAGATTGTGTGGCAAGGCATAAGTGATGATGCATTTGGCAAGTTGTTCATCCACCTTATCTTAGTAATTTTACCTATCGCTAATAAATAACATTGAGCCAAACTTTTTTGCCAAAACGGTGGTGAAAAAGTATGTAAAGTCACCATCACATTTCAAAAACAGAAGGTGTGATAGTCCTAAGGCATGGATTGACTTAAGGCTACCAAACACCCGTAGAACTTATGCTATCAGTACAAACCTTATGCAATAAATATAACCATCATATATTCTTTCATAATTATTCAATCATATCCAATGCCATCAATTTTTTCATATCCATAAATAAACATTTAACTAAATCCATATATCCATACATTAACAAAGCGATATATACAATGAGTATTTATAGCAATGATTACAATACAAAGATGAAATCAAATATTACATGAATTGTCACACCCCAATTTCAGTGGTGTGACGGTCCTAGAACATCCATATCATGTAACTCATACACATCATATATCTATATCATACATAATCATCATCGAGCATAGTCAATTCTATTGTCACATCCCCCATTTCAGGAGATATGACGGTCTTAGCGTATGGGGAAAGCATAAGGCTACCTAAACCCGTAGAACCCCATTCTGCATTTTCTATAAAAAATTTGCCATAACTACTCTACTTTTACAATCTAATACCCATGACCCAAAGTCCCTCTCTTCATAACCAACATTCAGAAATCCTAAAATTTCTACCCGGACATACCCTGATATTTCACTTATAACTCATTATGTATAGATCCAAATGATACTTTGTTTTCACTAAATTTTAGCTAAGACATAATAACACATTTCTCATATTTTGACTTTCCCTTGATTCGGATCCTAAGATCCTCATATTTACCAATTTCAGAAGGGTTACACTTTTGAAATCCCTAACCCGAGTCAGTCTTTCTCAGGAGTCCATAGTTAACAATACATTGAAAATTTGATAAAACTTCCAAAGGACAAAATATTTCTGACATGTATATATACAAATTTCATGTTTTTAATTTTGTCAATTTCGTACATTAAAGACCTCAAAACTTAACTCAAACTTTCTACTGAGTCTCAGGAATTTTACAGAAATGAAACCCTATCCGAGTCAATCATATTTGGAGACTCATATCTCACAACATAGAAGGATTCAGTAAAAAATTTCTAAAGAACATATATTCTACACATATATAGTTACAACTTTTGTGTTTTTCACATTTTCAAATTCTACCTCTAAGGATACAAAAATGAAGCCTAAAATTTTTGCCAAGTCATAGGAAATTCCTAAGATAGAAAATTTCAGAATTCCCAATCACTTTCTCTACTTTAAACATATCACCCAATCATTTAATCATTCAAATAACTCATCAAAAATAAATTTCAATACTTGTTAAGAAATTTACCTTGGAGAAAAATTGTACCAACTCTCTATCTAAGCCCAAATAATTCAATTAGAGGTTGGGGGAAGAATTATTTGTGATAGATTAAATGATTTTAGGAAGCTAAGAAGAAAATTTTTCTATGGAGAGAAGCTTGGAATTTCAGCCATGGGAGAAAAGGAAAGAAGATGATGACTTCTTTTTGTCATACTCATCTTCTTATATGCCAAATGGTCCAATAGGAAAATTAGGCAAAAGAAAAATAAAGAAAAAGCAATAAAGAAAAAGAAATAAAGAAAAGAAAATCATTTTAAATTATATATATATATATATAGCCACTTTTGTTGACTTTTAGGCTAATCTTTGATTAATTAGTAATTAATCCATTAATTAGTAATTAATCCATTAATTAACTCTTAAGTATTTTCAATTTACTTTGCTATAATTTTAATACTCTACCATTTTCAACTATTCTCATATTGCCCATTCTATTCGATTTAATTCTCATTTAAATTCTATAATTCACTCTAATGTCTATTTTCTATTATCCTTGATAAATTTTCGGTTATTGCTCCCTGGATAATTAAAAAAAAACCTACCCGATTTGGGTTTTCCACTATAATTGTTCGGGTTATTACATTCTACCCCCCTATAAATAAATTTGTCCTCAAATTTAAAAACAGTCTTACCTCAGGAAGAAAACATATGAGGATACTTCTGTTGTATAACAAATTCTCTTTCCCAAGTAGACTCTTCAATACTTTGATTTCTCCATAGTACTTTCACCATCGGAATTTCTTTATTCCTTAACTTCCGCACTTGTCTATCCATAATCTGAATAGGAGTTTTCTCATATGACAAGTCTTTATCTACTTCAATTTCTTGCACCAGAAGAACATGTGACAGATCCGATTCATACTTTCTCAACATAAAAATATGGAAGACAGGATGTACGTGTCTTAAGCTTGGAGGAAGAGTTAAGCGATAGGACACATTGCCAACTCTATCCAATACTTCAAATGGTCCTAAATACCTAGGTGACAATTTCCCCTTCTTCCCAAATCTCATCACTCCTTTCATAGGAGAAATTTTAAGGAATACATGTTCACTTATAGAAAACTGTACATCCTTTCTCTTTGGATCCGCGTCGCTTTTCTGACGATTGAAAGCAGTTTTGATTCTTTCTCTGATCACTGGTACTTTCTCCATAGTCTCTCGAATCAAATCAGGCTCTTCAATTGCCTTTTCACCTAATTCTATCCAACACACTGGTGATCGACACTTTCGGCTATACAATGCCTCATATGGAGCCATACCAATGGTGGAATGATAACTATTATTATACGCAAATTCCACCAATGGTAAATACTTGTCCCAACTGCCTCTGAAGTCAAGAACACATAACCTCAACATATCTTCTAATGTCTGTATGGTCCTCTCTGACTGCCCATCTGTCTATGGATGAAATGCGATACTGAAGTTCAGCTGTGTACCCAATGCTTCTTGGAACTTTTGCCAAAATCGGAAAATAAACTGAATACCTCTATCCGATATTATAGATATTAGCACTCCATAAAGCTTTACAATTTGATCAATATACAATTGAGCATATTGAGTTGCTGTATAGGTGGTCTTAACTTCTAAGAAATGTGATGATTTGGTAATTCGATCCACTATAACCCAAATCGAATCATAACCCTTTGCAGTTTGTGGCAACCCAATTACAAAATCCATGGTTACCTGTTCCCATTTTCACTCCGGAAATGCAATCTCTTATAGCTAACCCGAAGGTTTCTGGTGTTCAACTTTCACTTTTTGACAAGCTAGGCAAGTATATACAAACTTAGCCACATTTTTTTTCAAACCAAGCCACCAATAACAACTCCTCAAATCATGATACATCTTTGTTGCTCCAGGATGAACACTATAAGGTGCATGATGCATCTCTTGCATAATTTTCTCCCGTAATGCATCCACATCAAGTACACACAATCTATGTCCCAATTTTAGTACACCATTTTCCACCTTGAAGTCAGGAGACTTCTCAACTGATATATCATCTGCATACTTTACCATATCTTCCTTTAACTTCACTAAATATGGGTCTTTCTCATGTGAGGCTACAATCTCATCAATGAACATTGGCCTCACTTGAAAGTGTGCAAACACAGCTTTTGAATCAGTAATCTCCAACTGGATACCCATATTGAACAACTCTTTCAGCTGTTTGATCAACGGTCTTTTACTTACGGCGATGTGAGATAGACTGCCCATTGACTTCCTGCTTAAAGCATCTGCTACTATATTTGCTTTACCAGGATGATAAAGTATCAGGCAATCATAATATTTGACGAGGCCCATCCATCTTCGCTGTCGTAAGTTCAAATCTCTTTGTTGCATAATATACTGAAGACTTTTATGATCGGTAAAGATTTCACACTTTTCCCCATACAGATAATGTCACCAAATCTTTAATGCAAAAACAACTGCTGCCATTTCCAGGTCATGTGTGGGATAATTCACTTCATGCTTCTTTAATTATCTGGATGCATAAGCAATCACCTTCCCATGCTGCATCAATACACATCTAAGTCCCACTCTTGAAGCATTACAGTAAACAGCAAATCCACCGGTGCCTGTAGGTAATACTAATACTGGAGCTATAATGAGACAAGTTTTGAGCTTCTGAAAACTCTTTTCACAAGCATCATCCCACTAAAACTTGACTTGCTTTCTTGTTAATCTAGTTAATGGCGCGGCTATCCTGGAGAAATCCTTCACAAAACGACGATAATAACCAGTCATTCCCAGAAAACTACGAATCTCGGTCACATTAGTTGGTCTAGGCCATTCTGCAACTGCTTCGACCTTTTTGGGATCAACTTTAACACCCTATCCACTGATAACATGACCTAAAAAACACACTTCAGAAAGCCAAAATTCACATTTTGAGAATTTGGCATACAACTGATGCTCACGAAGAGTCTGCAATACCATTCTCAAATGTTCTTCATGCTCCTCCTTACTTTTAGAATAAATAAGGATGTCATCAATGAAAACAATAACAAATCTATCCAAGAATGGTTTAAAGATCCAATTCATCAGATCCATAAAAGCGGCAAGAGCATTTGTTAATCCAAAAGGCAACACCAAAAACTCATAATTAATATATCTGGTTTTAAAAGCAGTTTTCATCACATCTTCCTTTCGGATTTTCAACTGATGATAATCCGACCGCAAATCAATCTTTAAGAAACAACTAGCACCTTGCAATTGATCAAAGAGATCATCTATTCTCGGCAATGGTATTTATTTTTAATTGTCACCTTATTAAGTTACCGGTAATTGTCACACTCCAACTCCAGTGGTGCGACGGTCCTAGGGCAAGGGTAGGCTTAAGGCCACCATAAACCCGTAGAATTCTCATATCCTGGATCTCATTAATATTATACATTCATATTAATTATAGATATCATAAAATAATCATTTCTATAATCCACTTAAGCATCATTCATATCTTTACCATTATCATTTCATAATTTTCTCTTGTTTCTTACTGATCAAAAGATGCATCTCACATCACTAAGGAACAAGAGTACCCGAAAGGTAACAATTCATACATCAAAATATTATCATCCTCAAATGATTAACTACGGAGCTCTAGAGTAAACTCCCAATACATTTTGTGTCATAATACCATATAATAAATATACAAAATCATATTTCAAAATAATTACAATGAAGGCTTCTTGGAAGAATGAGTCAAGAAGCTTGATCTTCTCTACTAGCTCCCTCACGAGCTACACAATCACCTGAAATCCACAGAAGAGGAGTGAGCCTTCAACTCAGTAAGATATGAACATGCAATAAGAAAGAAATACATATACATATATATATATATAATACATATACATATATATATATATATAAATCGAAAGAAATATCAATTTCAAGAACATGGGTACAAATCAGAAAGTGGTTAGGCTTACAAGAAATAGAAGTACTCACAATCGAATAGCACTGCCAAATATCATGGTAGAACTACAGAGTGCATCAGTAGCCATGCTACCTATCACAATAGAGCGCATCAGTAGTCCTTGCTACCTTATCGCAAACGCATGCTTGGTCAGGCATACGCCTAGAGCTCGTAGCCCCCTCTAGGTGGAACACTGGTACAGAGCCCTACCAGCTAGGTTCCCAAAGTGCACAATGGACCAATGAATTTCCTCTTATTAGGAAGAGCGTTCTATCCATAGAGTCATGTGGTTTCATCTGACAAGAAACATATTGGTCACAAGATCATCAACATATATCATAATTTCAATCAAATTTAACAAGTAGGAATCATGTGAACTTGATCTAAGAAAATTGACCAAAGCACTTATAAGATATATATATAAATACATATACATGGTAATTTCATGAACAAATGGAAATTCTCAGTTTTAGGATATCATAGGATTTTCAATTAATAGTCCGGTAATATAATATGAAATATACAGGAATCATATGGGTTAACATTTAGAATACTTGGTCATATTATCTCAATGAAGCAAAGAAAAATGCAATGTTCATACTTACCTCAACACAATTTACTCTCGAATTTCCTTTAACAGATTGCCCACAATAATCTCCCCAATTTCCTTGATTTCCTTCTCCTAAGCAATTTCCCCAAATATATAAAATTAGGGTTTTCCTAAATCAATACTATTCAACATGATTTCTTAATAATTAACCATCTTAGAGTTTCTATTATTAATTCTCAATCATCAACTAATTCATCTCTTAAAGAAAAATCTGCATTTAATTCGAATTTACTGTTCATATTACTATTCATGACAGTTCATAAATTCTGATTTCTCCAACATTAATTACAATGTATAACCTTAAAATGCTTGCAATAAATTCTATAGACCTTTAATTGACTATTCTAACCATCAGGATTTATTAATCTAACAAGAATTGACATTTGAAGAAAATTTATCTTATTTCTCCAAAAACTGACTTCCTGAAATATTCTGCTTGAATCTGACAATTTTTGCCTTGAAATATTCTAATCTAGAGATCTAATGCATTAATTTTGAATATTAATGCCTTAGACAAAAAATGGAACAAATATGGAAAAGACGGAAGAAGAACGAAGAAAGAAGAAAGAAAATCGCACAGAAAATCGCTACTGAGCACTGAGTTAAATAGGCCACTGTCCAAAATCCCACTCGCCAACCTGCCTCTGCAATGCTACCTCGTATAAGCCAGCTCACAATTCCCAGCTCGCACTTTCCAGCTCGCCAAATTGATCCGACAATGCCACTTTCCAAAAGCTACTTCTCTAATCCAGTTCGCATATGCTGCCTCGCCAAACTCTCCTCGCAAACTCTTCCTCGCATATGTCACCTCGACAATGCCTCTTCGCCTCTTCGCCAACTCGTTTCGCCTATCTCCCTCTTCGCCAAACTCTACTCGCGAATTGCCACTTCGCACATTCCCTCTTCGCCAAACTCTGCTCGCGAACTGCCACTTCGCATATTCCCTCTTCGCATAATACCTCTTCGCATAATGCCTCTTCGCCAAATCCTTATTCGCCTAACTCCACTTCGCACATGCCACCTCGCATATGCTTCTTCGCCAATTACCATCTCAACAATTTCTCTTCGCCACTTCGCTAACTCGCATTACCGGCTCGCAAATGCCACCTCGCATTTTGCCGGCTCGCCATAACCAGTCTCTGCCCAAACTGAGACTCTTCCCTGATAACTTATACTTAATCAGCTCGCAATTGAGCTACAGACATCCAAACTTTCTGATTCTTTTTATCACTTAAAATAGACATGTAGGGGCTCAACATATCCAAAAATTCAAATTATAAAGGTAACCACACTGACCATGGTGACTTTCTAAAATCACCCAGACTTACTGCCCCAAAATCCATCCGAACAGACCTGAGAAAATCCACTCTCCGCTGAGTTATACTTATCCAAATTTCCTAAAATTTTACAACCAATGTCACAATACACTAAGGAACATTTCTCATGTTTATACATTTGGCTCAAACTGCCTCAGTCATTCCCAGAAATTTCAAACAAACATAGACTTCTTGCAGAAATACTAAACCAGATAAGTCCTGCTCAAGGTGACATAACTCCTCATACACACAAAATTTTACCAAGCCATTATACAGAATTGAAGATGAAACATAAATCCACAACTTTCATGTTTTATACTTTACCAAATTATTTCTTTAAGATCAAGCATTCAGCCTCATAAAATTCTACAACCAAAATTTCTGGATTTCTCAAATATTCTCATCCTTAATTAATTTAAATTCATCAAATACACAATAAATAAAATATAATAAAATGGCAGATATTACATTCTTCCCCCTTAAATAAATTCATCCTCGAATTTATAATAATCTGCCTCAAACCTGAAAGAGAATCGGGATATTTATCTTGTATGCTTCGCTTACTTTCCCATGTACACTCTTCCATAGCATGGTTTCTCCACAAAACCTTAACTATTGGTATCTCCTTATTCTTTAACTTCTTAACCATTCGATCCACAATGGAAATTGGAGTTTCCTCATATGTGAAATCCAGTTGAAGGTCCACTTTCGGCACTTGTAGCATATGAGAAGGATCAGCCACATACTTACGAAGCATCGATACATGAAATACCGGATGCACCTTGTCCATGCTAGGAGGCAAAACCAACTTATATGAAACCTCCCCAACCTTGTTCAAAATCTCAAAAGGTCCAATAAATCTTGGAGACAACTTGCCTCTCTTGCCAAACCGTAGAACTCCTTTCATTGGAGAAATCTTTAGAAATACAAGATCTCCAATGGAAAACTGAAGATCCTTCCTCTTTGGGTCGACATAACTCTTTTGTCGACTGAAAGCTATCTTCAATCTTTCTCGGATTAATGAAACCTTTTCTGAAGTATACCTTACCAATTTTGGTCCTTCAATATGCTTTTCTCCAACTTCATCCCAACACAATGGGGATCTACATTTCCTTCCATACAAAGCTTCATAAGGAGACATCTGGATCTTGGAATGATAGCTGTTGTTGTAGGCAAACTCTATCAATGGCAAGTGAGCATCCCAATTTCCTCCAAAATCTAGAATGCACATCCTCAGTATGTCTTCTAGAGTTTGGATGGTCCTCTCTGATTGCCCATCTGTTTGCGGATGGAATGGTGTGCTGAAATCGAGCTGAGTACCCAAACATTCTTGCAATTTCTGCCAAAACCTCGAGGTGAACTAAGTACCTCTATCTGAGATAATCGAAACTAAAACTCCATGAAGTTTGACAATCTCATCCACATAAATCGGGGCATACTGAGAAGCTCCATAAGTCGTCTTGACTGGTAAGAAATGGGCCGACTTAGTTAATCTATCCACAATGACCCATATTGAGTTATAATCCCTTGAAGTTCTTGGCAATCCAACCACAGAATCCATAGTTACCCTCTCCCATTTCCATTCCGGCAAAGGCAACTCTTGGAGTAATCCTAATGGTTTCTGATGCTC
>CANXYC010754094.1:0-15814 GCA_948193065.1 Aleurites moluccanus | reverse complement strand
ATATAAATTAATTTAACATGCAAGTCATTTATTAAATCTACATGAAATGTCACATCACATATAAGCACCCATAAACATACATAACAACCATGATGGAAAATGTCCGTGGAATCCAACCTCATTTATGTTTTCGTTTATCGTAAATGGAGAGCCGACCCCCTCCCTTGGCTCTCTTAAATTCCAACTATGGGGCTACGGTGAGATCAATTCAAACCAGGCATCCCTATACTGTCTTATCCATGTCCAGGGGCCACGGTGAGATCAACTTGAACTAGGCAATCCATGTAATAACATCATCATAAATCGTGTTGTGTCACGTTACATCATTGATGTTTTATATATTAGTGGTGGATTTCACATCACCCTATTTTTCATCGTCCACATATACATATAATGTCATTCATCATCATCATAAACATCATATAATATGACATAAACATATATCATGCTCCTAAATCTAATGCAATAATGATAGTTATATACATATATTTCATCCATCAATGAATTCATCAATGCTTGCACGCAGAGTTAAATTAAATATATCGACTCACAACTTGACGACCATTAACTAGTTAACTCTTTTCGGAGCACCTCCTGATAACAATAAGGAATACATCTGAAATACATGTATCACATACGAGATTTATTAGAATAATACTCAAATACTGTCTCAGAAATATAAAGAACGAATTTCGAAAATTTGCTAAAATTTTGGCAAAACCTCCCCTAAAATAAGACATAACCTTCAAAAATAAAAACACTTCTAATAATCAGCCCATCGGCCCAAATCCAATACTATCAATCAATTGACTCCTCCTGAGTCTCCAACTCAGCAATAAAATATTTATAATTAACTTTATATGCCTTAATCATTTGATCCAAATAAATAATTAATTAATTATAGCAAATAAATAAACATTCCAACTCAAATCTAATATCTAATCGGTCTAATTCATCAATATCGATATACCAATAATAATAGTAGTGAGTAATCCATTTACCAAACTTCAATAATTATCTTAATTTAATCTCTTTATAAACTTAATTTAATTATCAATTTCATTAAATTACACCTTAAATAAATTAACCTTTCAGTATCTAAGTGGCATAAATATTGTTCACCTAATTTTCATATCAATATAATAAATTCATTTTTAATTTTTACATTCAATAAAAACACAATTCCTAATAATTCACCACCCAAAAATTCTAAAATCAATGTTAAACTCAATATTTTTCAATAATTCTCATCCAAATAATTTCTATAATAACTCCAAAATAATATAGCAAATTTACTTTAATTTTTGCATTTAATAAAAATACAGTTATCAAATTTTTAACTGCCTAAATTCTCCAATACCAATATAAATATTAAACTATTTTTATAAATTTATCTCCAAATAATTTATAAATAATTTTAGAATAAATTTAAACCTACTTACTCAAAATTGACGAAAATCTATGCGTTTCCCATATTTTTTAGTCCCCGCTTTGGTCTCCGATCAGGGCAAAATTGGTGTCATCGGAAAGCTCATGAAGAGAGGAGTTCAACAAAATTAGAGTCATCGGGATTGGCCACTGGAATTGGCCAGAATCCGCCATTGAAAGTCCGATGGTTTCATTTTTCGATCTCATTTTTCGGCGAACTTTAGATAGCAAGATGGGTATCAAAAGAAAGCTAGGATCAAGACAAAATCATAGGAATAAGAATCACTCAATTCGGAGTTTAAATGAGAGAGTTATGACTAATTGAAATTTTTGATAAACATGGTCATGGGAGCTATTTTGAATAGAAATAACATCTTACTTGATGGTCAGAATTGAGCAAGACCAGTGCCTATAAACTCTCCTCATGGCAGGCTACACGGTGGTATAGGAGGTGTCGACCACCTCCCTCCGGTTTGACCGGAATTGACGCCAGAAGTCGGATCACCGACCATCTCCTTCTCTTCTTCTTCTTCTTCTTCTTCTTCCTCTGCTCCTTCTCACGCTCTAGCAGATTAAAATCTATTGGCAGCCAATCCAAGGCTGCCACATGGCAGTCTTTGATTGGTCCTAATATTTTTTTTTTGAAATTTTGAAGAAAATTCATTTTAAGTCCAAAAATTACAAATAAATAGTAAATAAATTTCTTATAAAATGTACTTCATTTTAACATACTAAAACTTGAAAAATAATGTTTTTCTAATTTAATAAAAATTACTTAAATATAAATTTAATTTCCGAAAATTCTTAAAATGACAATAATAATAATTAAAATAATTTATTTAATTAAATAGCTGAGTATAAAATTAAATTATTAAATAACACATAATAATATGACATTAATTAAAATTATTTTTTTTTTTGAAAAATATATTTCCCTTATACTTTCAAATATTTATTTCTTTAAAATATAATAAACCCAAAAATTCTTTTATATTCATAACTTTAATTAAATATTCACAAAATAATTATTATTTATAATATAGAATATAATTTTTAAAATATTTTAAAAATATGGGTATTATAGCGGCAGCCCAAAAGTGGCTCAGCGGTACCGCTGAAGGGGGGTGGCGGCGACACCGCCCTCCTTTAAAGGTGGCAGCTCGGGTCCAACTTCGCTCTAATGCATTTCTGAATCCGTCTGAGTGCGGGTTTGATTTTGGTGAGTGCCGATCGGCTTGGCACGAGTTTAGGGGTGCAGAAAATGAGTGTTCACACCTAGCGGTAAGTGCATACTCTCCTGAGTAATAAACTCATGATTGATTTCCCCCTTCCCAAGGCTTAAAAAAAAGTTAGGGTTTTTTGCCATTGCTTCTTCCTGAGCTTTCCTTAATTCATCTAGCTCATATATTTTTGGAGGATTTACCTTTGCAAATTTATATGCCTCTAAGGTCGTTTGACTCCTATACTTAGGCATTTGTTCATCCTCAATTGTAGATATGTTCTTCCCTTCAATCATACATTGAAACTACTTCAGGATGAAAGCCCCACAATTATCACTCCCAGATTGTTTATTGCAAGCAAATTCGAAACTCCTCTAAGGTGATCCTGGCTTTTTAATTCCTCTTACCTCATAAAAATTACTTACATATACAGTAATGACATCATCGTTTTGAATGCCACCACCATAAAATCCACCTCAATGTGGGATTGGGAGTTGTAAAATTTGATGAGGCGTTGGTTAAGGTCCAACTCAACACAAATTCAGTGATTACGATTTATATTCACTGGCATTAGCACTAAGTCCATGTCCTTTTATGGGATGGCATATCTACTTGTCTGACCTTTATATATTGTAGGGGAGAATAATCTTTATTAAACTTCTTCCATTTCCCCTTTTGCTTATGCTCGTACAGTCCAATTATTGTACTATGCAAGTCGAAATAAATATTACGAAATAAGTCGAACTTAGTCGAAATAACTCAAAAAATAAGTATAAATCAATATAATCCTAAAATATTCAAAGTAATTTGCATAAAACTATTAAAATTCAGATAAGTAATCATAAATAGCATGTCCATAATGACGTATCGAGTGTAGTCCTTGCAACCTCCGTTTTCTTCAGCCTTTTGCGATATATTATTAACTAGAAATTCATATGGAAATCACTCAAACAGAAAAGTTCTGTTGGCATATCAGGTTTTGGCTTGTTGATCCAATGAGTGTTTCAATGAATCTAGCGTTCATTACACCACTTTCATAGTCGAAAGAGGGACAATCTTCATTACACCATTATTTATTGGAGAAAGAATATATACATTAAACCTCTGAAATTTGAACCAATGCATAGGGTACTTTAAATGTATAAAATTTAAAACTATGTGGAATTTATAGAATTCATGAACAACTTCGAACATAAATACTAATTTTATTTTAAAAAAAAATTATTTTTTTAGATATTTTTTCGAATTTTCTTATTACCCATGAAAAATCATCTCAATATTCTTGGAAATTGAACTTCCAATCTTCTAGCCATACCAAGATATTAAAAGTGTGGGATAGTTCCATCGCCCAAATCTAAAAACAAACCAAATTAAGTTCGGATACGAGTAATATAAAATTATAGAATAAAGTAAAATAAATACTTACATAAAATGCATATGAGAAACCTAGACAGTGAGTAGGTCTCGGTCATGCTGGTTTTTACACTTTTTATAGCGGTGCAAAGTGATTTCATTGTGAAATCGTACATGTAACTACCCCAAAAGAAAGAATCTCAAGACTGAAAGTTTTCTACTAGGGCATGTATTTTCTCATGCACTCATAGATTGGAGGCTTTCAATGTCAAAATTGTCGATACAAAGATTGCCAAAATAATTTTGTTAGTATTTTCATCATCTAAATTCTCCAAATTCTTAAAGGCATTTTGTCACACCTCGACTCCAGTGGTGTGATGGTCCTAGAGCAAGGGTAGGCTTAAGGCCACCATAAACCTATAGAAAACTCATATCCTGAATCTCATATATAACATATATCCACTTCATATATAGTTATCATCATATATGCTCATTTCTATGAATTACAAAATCATCATTCATGCATTTCCATACATCATTATGTGATTTTCTCTTGTTCCTTACCGATAAAAGATACATCTCACATCAATAAGGGACAAAGGAAACCCATAATGTATCAATTCAGACATCAAATTAATATATCCTCAACATCTAACTACAGAACTCTAGAGTATACTCCTCATACATATAAATACCATAATACAAAATAATATACATCAAAAGAATTATATAGAGTCTTCTTGGAGGAATGAATCAATAAGCTTTGTCTTCTATGTTAGCTCATTCTCTAGGTACACTATCACCTGAAATCCACAGAAGAGGAGCGAGCCTTCAACTCAGTAAGATATAAATATGCAATACAAAAGTCAAGCCAAAAGAACATGGGTAAGGAAGTTTCATAAGGTTATGTTTACAAGAACATAAGTGTTCACAATTGAATAGCACTATCAAATCATATGATATAACTGTCATCATTATCAGAATGCATCAGTAGCTTTGCTACCTTATTATAACATATATGCTTGGTCGGGCATATGCTTAGAGCTTATGGCCCCCTCTAGGTGGAACACTAATAAAAACCCTATCAGCTGAGCTCCCATAGTGCACAATGGACCAATGAATTTACTCTCATTGGGAAGAGCATTCTATACATATACATATCATAGGTCATATAGCTTGGATTTCACAAAGAATCATA
This sequence comes from Aleurites moluccanus, assembly GCA_948193065.1. Lineage (NCBI taxonomy): Eukaryota > Viridiplantae > Streptophyta > Magnoliopsida > Malpighiales > Euphorbiaceae > Aleurites > Aleurites moluccanus. The sequence goes on along the minus strand of CANXYC010754094.1, from coordinate 10,615 downwards.
TTGGTTACAAGACCATCAACATATAAACATGAATTCATTCAATTTAGCAAATAAGTTTCATATGAGCTTGGTCCAAGGAAAAATGACCAAGTCATTTATAATATAATAAGTGATTACATGGAACAAATTATCATTCATTTGAGAATATCACGGGATATTCATTTAATAGGTTAACAATATAATATTTTATAACATGAGAATCATATACATGTACATTAGGATGGATTGAATAATCAATTTCAAGGAAACGATATGTATATGCAATGTTTATACTTATCTCAAAGCAATTCCTTGCAAAATATTTTCTCTTATAATATGAGAGGCATGAATTATTCCTTTGTCTCTTATGGTTTCCATTCCTAAATCAAATCTCAATATTCACAAATTAGGGTTTAATCATACATGTTCATATGGTCGTAGTCCTTATGATTTAATCATCTTGAGAAGTCTTATTATGCTTCCTAAGATCAATTTTAACATCTCTTAGAAGAACATTAAAGATTGAGATGAATAGCTACTGTTCACCCCAAACCCTAAAACCTTGGACATTTCATATAATTCATTGTAAATTCTATTTTAGGCTCTTATACATCTATACATAATTTATAATCATTTATTCTAACCATAGATTTGCTTAACTTGAACTTTGAAATGAATTTTGAGAAAATTACCTTGAAACCCTAGAATGGAGATTCTTGAGATATTTAGATTCTTAAAGTTCTTGAATGTATCAATCCTACTTTCTTGTGTTATTATGATGAAATAAATGCTAGAGGATGAACATTAATGAGCTGGTAGGTGGTTGGAACCATTTATGAAGAAAGAGGAGAAGAAGAGTTGAAAATGGAAGAGTTTGAAATGAAAAACAAGAAAAGAGGCTTCACGACCGTGAAAGGAGCTATTTACGTCTGGATTCGAAGCACTTCTTCACGACCGTGAAGGGACGTTTCATGCCAGTGAAGACGAATCTGAAGAGTTGGTCAATTTACATAGAAGCTTTTCTCATGGTGGTGAATAATGTCTCATGCCCGTGAGGAAACTTTATGTCCGTTAAAGGCTTGCTGATGAGAATCTCTCAAGTTTCTCTATTGTAATTTATCCAAACTCAATCAACTTATACATACACATGTCTAACATCTCAATTCCATACATAACTAATCATACATACATTCTAGGAGTAATGAATACTCAATTACATTCTATATTATCTTTATGCACACACACACAAAATCTCTAATAAGTACCATCCAATTTACATCTATTCCTATCACACTCAATCTTTATCATGTAATTCATGTACTGGGTATTACATATTTATAACTTCACTCATTATGATGTTATTATAATTCTGCGCATCCCCTTGTAAACTTTTGAGTAGTCTTAGGGATTCTGTAGAGATATAATTCAATACCTCCTCATTATCGCTAAAATCAAGACAGGTTACCATTGCAAACTCTAACTGACCAAATTCCACCCTGTTCCCACCAATTACAAACCACATTACCATCAGATCAATAGCTACTTCACCTTTTGTGGCCTCAACTTCCCTCGACAAAATATGGTGCATAAGCTGTAAATGGAGGGACAATGCATAACCTGTAAATGGAGGGACAAATCTCTTGGCACATCAAAAATTAAATGAGAACAAGGATGGGGTCTGCATAATATTCGTTGTTGGGGAGTTAACTTATTCCTTAATTCTGCAACCCTTTCCTCAAAGTTCCAACATAGGGTAATTTTATCCTCCCTAATAGATATTTGTATTCAGAATCCTGTAAAAAAAAAAGCTTTTCATTACAAAAAACTAAATATGAACTTTTTTCTATTTTTTTTTCAACTAAATTAAAACTGACATCGACTAATCTAAATTAAAACATATTCATTTTCATATGACAAAAATAGTTGAAAATAAATGAAATATGGTAAAAAATATACAACAAATGATATGGTCGCAAAACAAATAAAAAAAAAATACAATATCGGACTAAACAAGTAAAATATCATTTGATTCAACTAGTTTATATTTATTACGACTTAATTTTATTTAATTTCGACTATTTTGTACTGACTTCTATTTTATTCAAAAAGAAGTCAAAATATTAAATTTTTACATAACCCATTCATCCAAAACAAATGGACAACACAAAAATCAAATAAAAAATATAATTTCAATAAATTCTATTACTTTTGACCTCATCCAATTAATTTCATATCGAATAAAACTGATTAAATGTTGTGTTTTTATATCAAAACTAACTCTTCCAATTAATTATACAACAAAAATAACTCATTTGACCAAAAGAAAAATCATAAATTTATAAATTTTTTTCTAAGAGCTATTGTGAACCAAAAAGTAGAGGATTTCAAAGAGAGACAATAAAGAAAATATCCAAAAATTAATTTTGAAGAGAGAGATGAAAAAATAGAAAGGAGAATTGTTTATAAAATAGAGAAAAATGTACAGTGAAGAACTGAAATATTATTGAGTGGGTGAAAAATAATTGTTTATTTTTTTACTTAATGATAGGTAGGGATAAACTTGGAGGAAGTGCGAAAATTAAATTTCAAAAATGAATGTTATTTTTATCTAAAAAAAAAATTAATGTTATTTTTGCAAAAATAATAATAATAATAAATTTTGGGGTATTTTCCCAAATTTATTATCTTTTTCTACTGCCTCATCCTTCAATTCTCTGTAATTATTAAAACTTTATTTTCCAAATATACTTTTGTGATTTATTATTGCAGGTAATTTGTTATATTCTTGCAGATTTGCATATACATAGCATGTCCTACCAGCAGCTAGGCGAATTCAATAATTACATGGCGGAGGAAGGAGAAATGGGTGATGAAATCGACCAAATAGAGCATCCTAACTATGGCGGACAAGGCAGTGTTGAGATGGAAGCAGATGCATATGACATGGTAGGGTAGCTTTATTGTTATTATTATTCTCTTTTACTATTTGTTTGATTTTTTCATTAGTTTGATGATAATAATGAACGATTCGATTCGGGGTGGATGGAAGCAGCTCACCAAGGTCACTGATACATCTTCTGCCCAAGCTAGGAAGGGCAAAGACATTCAAGGTATTCCATGGGAATTATTGAACATAACCAGGGATAAGTATAGACTGACAAGGCTTGAACATTACAAGAATTATGAGAACAATCCTTTATCTGGTCAAGCTGTAGATAAGGTTTGTTGCTTTTTTTTTTTTTAATACTTAATTAATATTGCTATTATTTTAGTTAAATTGGGTTAGTTGGCAATTTGGTAAAGGAATGATTTTACTACTTGTTATGCTTGTTCTTTTAGGAGTGCAAACAAAAGGAAAAGGGAGGCAACTATTATGAATTCTTTCTCAATACTAGATTGGTTAAACCTACAATTCTTCATTTTCAGGTTTGTGGAGTTTCTGGATGCTATATCTCATTATATGTTGTGTTCACCTTTTATTAATACTTGCTTTGGCTGTGAATTTTTTTTTTTCAACATACATATGGACCTTTTTTTGGTTCTCGGTATGTTTTGAATGGCTGACTTTATTTTACTTTGCAAGTTCTACTACCCTCTTGATAACCTTTTTTTTTTCTCCGGTATTCAATGGCTATGCAGCTTAGAAATTTGGTTTGGGCTACCTCAAAACATGATGTTTATCTCATGTCTAATTATTCAGTCATGCACTGGTCATCATTATCTTCTAATTTGTCTGAGGTTATCAATTTTGAAGGACATATAGCACCTAATGAGGTATTATGGTTTATCTCTATCGGTCTATGTTACGTTTACAATTTATATTAGCCTAGTGAAGTATGCTTTTATTTTCTTATTAACTGCTCTCTCTCTCTCTCTATCCTTCTATATACCTGTGTGTGTGTATATATATAAGCATTTACATATATTTTGCTAACTCTTAATTGCTTGTTAACATAGAAATATGCAGGAAGTTTGTTAGAAGGTTTCACGCAAACTCAAATAAGTACATTAGCAGTCAAGTATAATTTTCTTGTTGCAGGGGGCTTCCAAGGTGAGCTTACTTGCAAAGTGAGTTTTAGCAGCTCTTTTTATAGTTTATTTATTTATCTCTCCTTGGTTATGCTGTTAATTTCTATTGTAAATATGTAGCTTCTAGCAAACGAATTCCAATCTTCCATTATATCTTTAGCATATATGTGGTGATAATTGTTTTTGTGCTCTTATGTTATTTTGCGCTGTGTACCTGTCCTCTTGTGCTCTGTGTTGCTTGAGCAATTCAAAACCTTTAGCCTGCTTTTTGGCCTTCTTTTTCTATTATGTTCTCTCTCATAGACATGCTCGCTTATGCATATTCCCATACATGGATGGCCTTTATGTGTTTTCTTTATGCACTCCACAATGATGTGAAGAACATAAATCAGATGACTGTTAAGAAGGTGTGAGGTTAAGATGGTGTCATGCTCACTATGGAAAATTTGGAATTTTTAACTTCTAATTGTCAAGCCTGAATTGTTCAATCCTAGAACTGCTTGATGATTTTTTGTGGCTATCCCATTTTTAGATAGGATACATGTGATTTTCTATTTAGGTTACTTTAAGGACTTATGAAGTGTTCGTCTTGAATACTATTTCAATGTAATAATCAAATCTTGTCAAGAAGATTTTGTTCTTGATGAACTGCTTTGATAAGTGGTAATTTGACAAGTTAAAAACTGAAGAAGAAGGAGCAAAATAAATGCCTAATTATCTCCTGTACTAACACCTAAATATCCAATGTGCAAATTGATGGCTTTTGGATTCAATGGAACCTCAGTTATTAATATTTTTGATTCCATTTAAAAAAAATTAATTTTTAGTCCCACCTATCGATCAAGTGGCATTCAAATTTTAACTTTTATTTTTACAGTTTCAGCATACTTTATTCAAAATAAAAGAATTAAAAAGGTCATCTTCAAAACCAGTTGAATCAATCTGTCAGGGGATTTGGGTCTAAGAAACTTTGAGCTCAACCAAACTGAACTTGTGAAGACTCTTAGATTCCCACTGGCTTTAGAAGCACCAAGAAACTTACAACCTTCTCAGATAAAAGAAAATTTCTAAAATATCCTTTCTATCATGTGTTTCTCTTCCATGTACAACTCAGAGTACCCTGTCACCATCCTCTTCACAACCTCCTCAGACTGTGCTACCATATTATGCTCTATAAATCCATTGTATTGCTCTAACTTGCATTTTGCACTGAGCCTGAAACAACTAGGTTTGCTCCAGCCAATTTTGAACGAGTTGCTCGCCTTTATGAAAATCAATTCTCTAAAAAATTCCATTTTCTGTTGCAGCATTTGGATAAACAAGGCATTAGCTTTTGTACCCGCACCACATATGATGATAATGCCATCACAAATGCAGTTGAGATATATGACAGCTTGAGGTAGTGTTATTATTCTTGATTTTCCAAGCGTGATTAATTGTTTCTAGTGGATACAGTTAGATCTTGGAAACTGTTATGCAGGGGTGGAATCAATTTCATGGCATCGAATAATGATTGTGGTGTAAGGGAATATGACACGGAGAGGTTTCAGCTTCTGAATCACTTCCGCTTCTCCTGGCCGGTGAATGTGAGCCCTCCTTGGCACTTGCTTCAAATAAAAAGATGCTGATTATATATTTTGTTGATTTACCCTTTTTCCTCCAACTTTATGTTTGAGCACCATCTTTCACCTTTAATGGAGGAACAATCTGAAAAAAGGGTCTATTGGCTGGGAGATTTTAGCTTTTTCCTTCTTCTTAACAAATATTAAAAAAACCAATTCAAGACTGCGCTTGAAAACTGAAAAGAAAAAGGGGGCAAAGAAAGTAACAGTAAATAATCAGAAATGTCTCAAAAGTCTATTTGGAATCAATTCATAAATAAATTGCATTCTTTCTAATTCGTTTTGAGGATTGAGTTTTGTTGGAATAGAGATCCCACATCAGAAGTAGAAAGGAAAAATGAAGTGCATATAATAGAGTTGCTCCAAATAGAAGATTGGCTAAGGCCAATGCAACCTTTTGAAGGAGTCCATTTTGATGATCAAGCCATGTCCAGCCCGTGTGAGGAGAAATGCCAGCAGCCCATGAGTGACAGCCCATTCAAATGGAGTAAAAATGCTGCCTGGTGGTGTGAAGGTCCAACACTCATGTGAAAGTTCAAGCCTTGTGGAGTCCATGGCCCGTGAATTGTCAACAAGTTTAAATTCATGTGCAATTTTGTAAACTGTTTGGAAGAATTTAGTCCATGATATAGGTTGAATATGCCAGATTAATATGCCCCTTTACTTGTCAACCCAACTGTCCATCACCTGAGGAGCTGCAATGCTGCTATTATTTTGTTGTAACTTCAAGCTTCATAACTGGACTAGTTTATTTTGATGCAGCATACATCACTGAGCCCTGACCGTAGGCTAGTAGCTGTCGTTGGAGATCACCAAGATGGATTGCTGGTTGATGTGCAGAATGGAAAGGTATAAGTAGCTTCTTGATTAATTATTATTATTTTTACTATTTTCTTCCAGTAGCTGCTTTTAAATTAGATTTCTTAAGTAGCTTCTTGATTTATTATTATTTTTACTATTTTTCTTCTAATAGCTGCTTTTAAATTAGATTTCTGCACCCTTTTCTATTTTTTCTTCTAATAGCTGCTTTTAAATTGGACTTATTCTTCCTTTTCTATTTCCCTTTTAAAGGAACTTTTGTTGAGAAGGCAGACAAACTGCATTAGATATATTATAAGGAATTCATATAGAATGCCCACATATATATTCTGTCAACAAATTGGAATTATATGGTCCTTGTAGATGATGTCTAGCTGGGAGCAAATGCAAATTTTTTTCCTTCCACATCAATTTCTGTGCACATATTGTCTGAAATGCGCAAAGAAATTCTTCTTTTTCTTTTTTAAGAAAAGATTTCAGAAAGGAATTATGCTAAGAACGAAGAATATGAACTGAGAAGAGAACAATAAGATATCCTCCTTTAAGAAAGGGGAAAAAAGGAAAAAAAAAAAAAAAATACAAAAGAGCTCTTTAACCTTGATGCAGTACCAGTTAAATCAGTTCCTTTTAAGCAAACTTTTAGGTGAACACCATATGTAATGGAGCCTAAAGTAAAATCTTATTCTTGAATAGGCTTAATGAAAATTACAAATGATGCTTTTTAGAAATCCTTGCATTATGTTTCATATTTATACACAACAGCACTGAAAACCACACGACCTAAAGAATCTTAACTCTCCTCCTCGTATGAGAAAACCCATTGCCCACTAAATATTACAAGAGGTTTGTAGCAAATCAAAAGATATGCAACAAAGCATTAATACTGATTTTGTCAAGTAGTGTTCACCAAAAAAAAAAAGCCTTTACCTCGGAAGGATTTTAGCTTTTGATATGAAATTAGCCATAGGAAAACAATGAGAATAACATAAACAAAGTAAACTAGAAATGAGTAGAAATTCTGGGTCCACAGAAGTATCAAAATTTTATCTTACGTCTTTTGCAATTTTTAAAGGAGCAAAGGTAAAATTTTTATTCTGGCCCTCCACACTAAAATCAAAAGTATTTATGGATTCAACCGTATTAGTAGCTTTAGCAAGACCTTGTCTTGCACAGTGTAGTTAAAAGGCGCGCATCCATCACCAAGGTGAGGTGAGGGTAGGAGTTAGCGGTTTTAAATCACTAAGGCAAGGTGTATTCAATAAGGCGCGCGCCTTGTGGGAGGTGAGTGCGCTTCTCTATAATAAATTCCAGGACACTGATATTGTGTTATAAAATAAGACTTTATACTTTCTAGGGTACATGCTTTGAGGTTTTGCATGTCTTTTAGACTTTTTTTTTTTTTTTAAACTTAAATACTCAAAAGAACTAGAGGAATTAGTAGTTTATTCAAACAGACAAAGTAGTATTGTTTCTTTACATAGTTTCTTAGAAACTTACTCTGTTAAGAGTATTTCTCCTTTAATCCTCCTTGTCTTGCCTTTTGTTATTTTTTTACTGTTTTTCAATTATTATTATTTTTTTTCAAATTTTACTCCTTCCATTAGCTTTTAGTTATTTCTCTTCCATTTATTTTAATCCTTCAAGGGACCCGATTCATAATTGTTTTAAGTCCCTTAGATGTCTAATCTCTCTCTCCTTGTCCATCTCTAGTGTCTCTTTATATATTGCAAAATTTATGTTGTACTTCTTTTTCCCTTTTTATTTATTTATTTATTTTTGTTTCTTATGTCTTTTTTTTTTCTTTTCTCAATTCAAACAATCAAAATGGTTAACAATATTTCATTTTAACCTAAACAATATGCTTATTTGTTTAAAAATGTATTATATTAATGTTTTAGCAATTTTAATTTAGTATTGGGTTCTTTTAGAAATTTGCGCCTTGCTTCTCTTGGGTTAGCGCTTTTTTAGCACCTTGCGCTTTAGGCGATGAAAGGTTCTATCGCCTTGAGTGCATCTCTCACTTTTGACTACTTTGGTTTTGCAATGCCATGGCTGTGAAATTGGAAGTGACAAGCTCATGTTATTAGAATGGAATGACATACAATGTCACTCTATGATGTATTTGTTTTTTCTAATTTTCCTATCTGCATACTTGACACTCAATTTAAATTTGGAATTCTAAAATGAAATTCTATACCCGCACTGGCAATATTGATGCCTGCCAAAACTCGAACAAAAATGTTCTCTGCCTCTCTCCTATATTTTCAGTTTCCATTATACCATTCTGCTCTTACATAGTTGACATGGTGTTTTATTAGCTTGTATTCTTTTGGTAAAATTTATATAGAACTTCTTAAATTATTTCGTATGATTCTATTATTTATTATCATGAAGCCTTATGCTGTCTTAATGGCTTATAAGGTAATCACCTAATCATTTCCCTTCTGAAAACATAGAAATTCCACTCTGGCCCTGCTAATATTAGAAAGAAGATAAAGATGAGGAAAAACAATAGAAAAGGAAAATCTCCTCGTAAATCTTCATTAAAGTGATTTCAGGAGCTGTTACCAATATTATAATTAACTCATAGAACAAAAGATACATATAAGGGGATGTGTTTCTTAGGGCCTATAGGGTTATACACTGATTTTTGGTCTTTAAGGCTGTACTTCTAATCTCCTCGTGCCATAGGGCCTTGTTTGAATGGAAAATCCCCATAGTCATTTTAGTATTAAAGCAATGTTTTTAGCACCAGACTTCCAACACTAAGGTTAACTACACCTATCTCATTTGGCAAGACATCACTTCTTCCCACTACTTTACCAAAGAAATTGTGTATAATTCTCTAGCTACTTCAACATGGATCCTTGACAAATGAAGGAAAGTACAAGTTAAACAAAAGAAAGACAAGATTGAATCATGGTGATACGGTCTTGCAAGGAAAGTATTTAGAAAGAAATCCCTGTCCAAACCATCTAGCTGTGTATTGAACCTATTGACCACGACATTCCAGAAGGATATAACATTTGAATTGCCCCCTGTAGGAATCCTGAGATAAAGGTCAATCTTCGAAGACATAACTGGAGAAAAACAGAAGAAAACTTGCATGACCTAAATGAATCCAACTAAACTGCTCTTGGGAATTAACTTTTAATGCTAAGAATTCTAAAATACTTTAATTAACAACTACCAGTAAAAAATTATCCATGTTATTAGAAATAATTATTTGCAAATTATAATTAAGTGCTGTCAAAATCTCCACATCTGATTTGGTTTATTTATCACTCAAAAACTTAAGTTTCTTTTTGCAAAATAATGACATAATGCTCCCAGAGGCAATCAAATCTATGACGACTTAACTAACCAGATTAACACAAAATAATGATATAACACCATAACCCATATTCTTGGAATAGAAAGGAGAAAGGCCTATTAACTCACCTGGACTCTAAAAAGAGAAATGTCATGTTCAGATATCAAGCGAGAAAATAACTCTTCAACCACACACACCCAAAAAAGAAATGCTTGATATGATTTCCTTATGTTCAATGAGAGAAAACTCTTTGGATCATCAGGAGGTCCACTGGGCTTTAACAAGTGAAAGTAACTACTAAACTAGGGAAAAAAAGAGCTAGATGTAATTTCTTTCTATATGATGCAGAAATATATAAAAAAAAATTCTTTGAATCATCAGGATTTGGAATGCACAAGTTAATGCACAAGTTTAAATGCATAAAATGTTGTATGTCATTGTTTAATCGCAGTTTTATGCGACTTACCTATGTAGATACAAAAGTATTATTATACATAGCAAAATGTTAGTGTTTGAAGTGAGATTTTGCATTACTAATCTTGTTTAATGGTCTTGCAGACGATAGCCCAAGTCAAAGGTCACCTAGACTACTCTTTTGCATCTGCATGGCATCCAGATGGACTTGTTTTTGCCACTGGTAATCAGGATAAAACTTGCCGGGTATGGGATACAAGAAACTTATCCTCACCCATTGGAATTCTAAAGGGAAACATGGGTGCTGTCCGATCTATTCGCTTTTCATCAGATGGCCAGTTCATGGTGGTGGCTGAACCTGCAGATTTTGTTCATGTGTATAGTACCAGAGCAGACTACAAAAGGCGGCAAGAGATAGATTTCTTTGGTGAGATTTCAG
>CANXYC010754058.1:0-17367 GCA_948193065.1 Aleurites moluccanus | reverse complement strand
TCTGATTATTCTAATTTGAAGATATTTGGTTGTCCTGCATATTATCATGTTAATGAAGGCAAACTTGAACCTAGAGCTAAGAAGTGCTTGTTTATGGGATATGTGGATGGGGTGAAAGGATATAGGTTATGGTGTCTTGATCCTAAGTCGCCTAAGTTTATAATTAGAAGAGATGTTACTTTTGATGAAACTATTATGCTTGATCTTCGAAAGGTTTCTGTTGAGTCTATAGGAACCCAAGAAAACAGTGGCAGTAAGATGGAGATTCAGGTGGAGACTACACAGAAAAAAAGATCAACAAACTCAAGATCATGTTGTGTCAGATGATGAAACAGATCAGAATGATGATGATGAGCAGTATAGCATTGTAACAGGAAGAGGTAGAAGGCAGATTAGGCCACCTCAGAGGTATGCACAATCAAATCTTGTTGCCTATGCACTTGTTACTGCAGTTGAAGAGATTAAAGACCTCAAGCCATCCACCTACTTTGAGGCTATGACTAGTGATCAATCTTCTCAATGGCAGTTGGCCATGACTGAAGAAATTGAATCTCTTCACAAGAATCAGACATGGGACTTTGTTAAATTACCTAAAGGTAAAAGGACTATTGGTTGCAATTGGGTTTTTAGAAAGAAAGAAGGAATTCCTGGAGTTAAAGATGCTAGATACAAGGCACGTTTAGTTGCCAAAGGTTACAGCCAAAAGGAGGGAATCGACTACAATGAGATTTTCTCTCATGTTGTGAAACATAGCTCAATCCATGTGTTATTTGCTTTAATTTCACAATTTGTCCTGGAGCTACAATAGCTTGATGTCAAGACTGCATTTTTGCATAGTGAACTTGAAGAGGTTATCTACATGCACCAACCAAAAGGATTTCTAGTTGAAGGCAAAGAAGATTATGTTTGTAGGTTGAAAAGGTCATTTTATGGTTTGAAACAGTCTCCAAGGCAGTGGTACAAGCAGTTTGATGTTTTTATGACCAACAATGGATATTCTTGGAGTGCATTTGATAGTTGTGTATACTGCAGGTTATTGTCTAATGGTTATTTTGTTTATTTATTGCTTTATGTGGACAACATGCTCATTGCTGCAAAAAGCAAGTCAGATATTGATGATTTGAAGAAATTGTTGAATAAGGAGTTTGACATGAAAGACTTAGGTACTGTAAAAAGGATTTTGGGGATGGAAATTAAACGAGATGATGGTAAGGTTTACTTGTCTCAGAAAAGGTACATTGAAAAGGTACTTGAAAGATTTAACATGCAGAATTGTAAACCGATTAGTACTCTTTTAGCTCCTCATTTTAAACTTTCATCTTTGATGTCATCTCAAACCAAGAAAGAAGTGGAGCACATGTCCAAAATTCCATATTCTAGTGCAGTTGGTAGTATCATATATGCTATGGTTTGTACTCGTCAGGATATTGCTCAAGCAGTTAGTGTGGTGAGCCATTATATGTCCAATCCGGGAAAGGTACATTGGGAAGCTGTGAAGTGGATACTTAGGTATCTTAAGGGTGCTTCCGATGTTGGCTTGGTATTTAGTAAGGGAGCTAACATAAATTCTTCAGTTGTTGGTTTTGTGGATTTTGACTTTGCAGGTGACCTTGATAGGAGGAGGTCCACAATGGGCTATATCTTTATGCTTTCAAATTGTGCCATTAGTTGGAAATCAACACTCCAATCTATTGTCGCTTTGTCTACCACAGAGGCAGAGTCCATGGCTGCAGCAGAAGCAATAAAGGAAGTTATTTGGCTAAAAGGTTTGGTGTCTGAGTTGGGTTTGTCACAGGATAACTCATTGCTTAGATGTGATAGTCAGAGTGCTATACACTTGATTAGAAATCAAAGATTTCATAAACGCACCAAACATATAGATGTCAGATTTCACTTTATTAGAGATGTTGAGAATGAGATTGTCTTGGTTAAGAAGATAGGTATTGAAGATAATGCAGCAGATATGTTGACCAAGATTGTTCCTTTGTCCAAGTTCAAGCATTGTTTAAGCTTGGTTGGTGTTCTCAACATTTGATTTATGGTCTTTAGGGGCCTTGGCAGGAGAGCGGCTTTGTTTTAGCTTTTGGTTATCAAAGTTCTTTGGATCATTTCTTATTTCCTACACCTAGTTTGCTCACGTAGGCTTAGGGATGTTGAAAAAATACTTTGATTTTGGTTGAAATTCAAGCCAAGGTGGAAATTTGTTATGTTTGTCTTGTATTTTAGGTCGATCCATATCCAAAAGTGGATCCAACCTGACCCGATAAATTTTGAGCTTGACTCGAATGGAAAAAAAAATGGAGATTTGGTTTGTGAAGCCCAACCCGTAGCAAACAAACAAATCTCATTAAGGGGGTTCGGGGCATTTTTTTCTCTGAAGCACCATTAGGGTTTCCTATAAAATGAGGGTTGTAATTTGTATTCTTTGTCTTGAAAATAAAATTCTTTTTTTGTGTCGTTCTCCTCGTGGATATAGGTTTCTCACGAAGCTGAACCACGTTAAATTCATTTTTGTTCTCCTTTAATTTTCTATTTTGATATTTTGGTTACCATCGTTGTTCTTGTTTCCGTTTTGCGCTAACAAGTTTTGATGGATAAATGAGAAATAGACCTGTCAATTGGTAGATATATATCTTCAAATCCTTTAATAAAGCTAAAAAAAACTAAAAAGTTTAACAAAGAAAGTAAAATTTGTGTGCATGGACATGCAATCATTATGTGTTGCCTGAGTTCTTTTACCTCTTTCCTATTGGCAGGCAAATTTTGCTGGAGCTGTTGCATCTCTTATCAAGGCACAAGCGAAGAAGGTCGCTCGCTTCCTTCCAAATCTTGAAAGGCATTGGGTCCCAAATTCAGAGCAGGTCGTCAAATTACCAGTAAACACGTTTCTCTATTGGTTCCAGAGTCGGTGAATGGACACCCCAACCATGAGAACAACAAAGAGCCTGAAGTAAAGCGTCAAAACACAGGGATACAGTTGCTTCAACCTCAATTTCATGAGAGCTAAGTTTACTACTGCTAGTGCGCCGGTAAACCTAGGCTGGTCTAAATCCTGATCCATTTTGTTGCTGCCCCATAAGTCAATATATAACTTCTAAGGGTACATGATATGCCTTGTATCCATCTATAAGCAGGCCTTGTAGTTGACAATGTTACCGTATCTTGGTTGTGGCAAAAGAAAAATCAAATAGGGCAATGAGAGAAAGAAGAGAGAAGTAAAAGATAATCTCTGCTCTTTTGGAGATGAAGACAGTAATCCCAAAACGCAACATTTTTCGGTTCAAAAACGCACTTTTTTATTTTTATTTTTATTATATGACATGTGGCAAATAAAAATTAGTTTCCAGGTCAAAAAATTTGTCAGCATTAAACAATTTGGCACCAAAATGTATAACAGCCTTAAACTCAGGATACTAAAATGTCAAAAAAAAAAAAATCTTAGCTCTCATTTAAAATAAACATCAAATAACAGGATATTTAAGTTTATTACTTTCCCCTGTAATTTATCATAAAAAGGAAATTATACACTTGATCTCATAACAAAAATTTTATGCTTTGTTTTACTAACAATTAGTATTGTAGAGTTCATAGCACAAAATAGAATCAAAGATGTATAATTCATGAGATTTATTTTTTCTTTTGGTAAATTAGACTCTGACTGCAAACTCAAACTTATAATTAATAAGATTTCGACAAAAAAAAATAAAATAGAATAAAAGAATTAAGATAAAAGTCTAACATTAAGTCTTCTTAACCACAAAGAATGCAGCACCATATGAATCATGTCATATGGTTGAGCAGGTCTTCTCAATACAAAATGCCTTTGAACTTGAATAGTTCTCCTTAACATTTGTAGATATCGTCTTCGTGAAATTCCTTTTAAAATTGTTTTAATTTCAGGTATTTTCTCTGAAGAAATATGCACTGAAAACTTACTCCAATCAAAAACATCACTGAATGGCAACGTATAATTATCAGAAATGATAACAGGAACACATCTTAAATGAATTGCTTCTACTACTCTAGGACTTGCTACTTCATACCCACTTGGACATAGGCAAAACTTACTTTTACCCATTAATTTGAAGTAATCATTTTTAGTTTTAAGGTACTCATAGACTTGAACCTCATTATCTTTTCCTTTCCAATGCTTTAACATGACTTTTCTAATGTAACCATGGGCTCCACCAGCAAAGAAGGCAAGTATTGTACGTTTACTTGCAGGTATGCCTTGATAAGGAGTAGGGTCAAGCTTGCCTTTAGGAATACTGATTTCTGGTATAGAGATATCTCTTTGAGGTTGAAATCTTTCCGATGTATTGGCATTACAAAGAACTCTAATGAAATTCTTGTAAAGATCTGGATTGGCATACGAAATTTGCGGTGCCTAAAAAGTTTCAAAATTAAGACATTACTGTTGGGAAATGAATCTCACATTGAATAATGAAAATATATAAAAATGATTTATAAATGAATAAGTGTTAAATTTAGCATAAATCAATTAATTTTATACAAGTGAAATCTAACATCTATTGGATTCTAATATAATATCAAAGTTTCATTTCCAAATGGAGAGATGCCAACCCGGTAGCACTAAAAGTGAATGGATCTGGATTTAATATAAGTTAATTAGTTTTATGTAATTAGATTACAATATTTATCTGCTTATAAAAGCCTCGTATGTATTATCCATAAACTTTAATATGGTATCAAGTTTCATATCTAAACGGACCGAATTCTAAAATTTATGTTTAAGTCCCTATTTTTAAATTGATGATAATGCTAATTTGAATGGACACTTGCCCATTTATAAGTTGACATATATATATCAACTGATGAACTTTAATAATTAAGATGCAGTTATTTACACTAAGGTCTATAATATATTCAACAACAAAACCTATCTCCAACTAAAAGAAGTCAAAAGTTCAAACCCTCAAAAATTTCATTTCCCTAGAAGGAAATTTGACTGAAAAACAAAAGAATGGAGAAATTTGACATACCCAATCATGGCAAGAGATTAAGAAATGGTCAGCTCCATTGCTTCTGTTCCAATAAGGATATTTATCAGCTATAACACCAACATAATCAACGACCAGTCGTTGCAGTTGATCACGAGAATAAGTGACAAGAGGTCTATATACAAAATGAATGATTTTGGCAACACTGATAGGGATAAAAAATGCTTGAGCTTCATCAGGATGGCGAGCAATGAAGTGGCTCTTCCCACTTTCCATCTCATCAATGAATTGTCCTTCGATGCCATAGATTTCATTCACAGGCCCAATATGAACCAGTGGTTGCTCTCCCTCCTTATAAATCCATATTTTGAATCTCTTCTCCATTTCTATATGACTCCTGATGAATAAAATTATTCATGATGTCAATATATATCACTATAACAAACGGAAAAATTACCCCAAAAAAAAATTAGCAACAAAATAATTTTATTATTGAAAACTAATATATAACAATAACATAAAAAGTTACTGCTAAAAACTTAATTATATTCCAGAAATATGAAAATTTGTTGTCAAAGTGTTAATATACAAAATATATATTTTTAATGCTTTTTTATTTTCTTTTGAATTTTAGAGAAAATAGTCATTAGTGAAACTTGAAATATGCGTGCGTATATATACATATATATAATAATCATAAATTATATAATTTTTTTAAAATTATCACTATTGATGATCTTTTGATAACAAACTAATTTTACTGTAAAAGATTCACATATTCAATTTTATAGTAGCATGATGTAATAATTTATTTTTGCTGCTATAAGTTTATAGCATAATTATTATACGTTTAGCAACAAAAATTATATGCTTGCTAAGTTTAGTGTGTGTGTGTGTGTATATATATTATGAATTAAATTGACAAGAGAAAAATTCATATATTATATAGTAATGATGACCAAGTTATATAATATATAATTCATATTTTATTGCAAGTTTTTCATTTGCAAGAAAAAAAAGACTAAGTTAAAACCAAAAAAAAAAAAGATAATTCTATTAAAAATATTTAATAATGATGAAAAAATATAATTCAAATTAATTGTTATTTTTTTTTTTTTTGGCTTATGTTTCCACTTAATCATAATTTTTCTGAAATCAAAATCAATAAAGTATTTTTTTTATTTTTTTTTTTTTTTTGTCTTACACAATTAAGAATTAATTTGAAATTAACCATTTCTTTTATGCGAGGAATGAAAAGTTTGGTGCATAAGTGGCCTAAAAAGAGTTAATATCCTTAATGAAAAGTATAGTTATTTCATAATTTAATTATTTAAATAAATTATCTTTATCTTTTATTTATATAAAAATTCATTGAAGTTTTTAACTATATAATAGGAAGTACTATCTTTTTTATTCATTTAATTTCGTACAAAAACATAGTGAAATAAAAAAAAATTCTAACAATTAATTCAGTTTTTTAAGCTGTAATAAAAAAAAAAAATTTATAAATTAGTCATTTTAACATATCAATGATTTGTCATTATCCAAAATTACGTTGATTTGACTGATTTATTAGAAAATTCAAACTTGGTTTTCTTGAAGCATTAAATATTTTTATACTCAAACTATTGAAATATTGATTTGAATAGGTTTATCTTATGAATAATTTTATAATTGGGTTTATGCATATTTAGATAATGAAGGACAAAATAGGAATTAGAGGGAAATGCAGAAAATTAAGCATGCAGGGACCCACTTAAAAAGACAACATATTTAACACGTAGCTTTGCCTGGCAAATTGCCAAACTATAATTGTGGCATGTATTGAGAATATAAAGTTTTTAAAATGTCCCTTTTAAAACAAGCCGGTCAGTTTATTTTATTTTATTTATTTATTTAAGTTTTAAAATTATAATTTAAATTAATCACTTATATATTAAAAAATTATTTAACATTTTTTAAATTTTAAAATATTATTTCATGTCTTTTTTAAATAGAATTAAATAATCTCATAGACTTATTTTTTTTTTATTTTTTATTTTACATCATCTCATATATTTATATTATATATTTAAGTAACGAGTAATAAAATATTTTTAATTTGAATTTTTTATTTCTTTATGTGTCTCATCTATTGTTTTATATTTTTTTTATATGTCATATCATCAATAAAAAAAGAAAATAATACAGCGTATTAAAAAGATATGAGATAGAGAATGGGATGCATAAAGATATAAAAAATTCAAATTGAAATATTTTAGTAAATAATAATTTTTTATTTATTTTTATCCAATAACAAGACGTTGATGCTTTTTTTTAATATGTATTTTTATTTTATCATATTGATATATATATTAAGTGTGTGTAAGAATATTCTTGAAACGAATTGAAAAACATCAAAAAGTGGTTTTCTTAAAATTTTATGAACTCAAATTTTATTTTAGATTTGATTGATAAATTACATGATCGGATTTTCTATATCAAAAGATATTAGTATAGAAAAATTACGTCCATAAATTAATTCCTTCAGAAAATTGGACAAGACAACCAATCAATACCGATATATATATTATATATATACACAATAAAGGGAAACAAAACTTAACTGATGAAAAGCATAGGGATTTCTGTAAAGCGATCCTCTTGGAATAAAGGTCTCTTCCTTATATGATGTGAAGTTTTGTGATCTAATTGCTTCACGGATTCTATGTCGAACTCTAGCCAAACCATTTTCAATTCTGTCCAAACTTTCCAACTTCTTCTTTTTCTTCTGCCAACAACACCAAATATAAATTAATTTTTAGTAAATAAAAAACAATCTTCAGGCTTACTTCAGTTAACAAAGAAAATAACCAATTAAGCTTACTTCAGTTGGCTCGGAGACAACTGAAAGCGGACTAGCAGCAATAGAGGAAGCCTCGTAGGGTGAAAGAAACGATGGATTTGGTGAGGGAGAAAGGGCTATTAGTGAGATAGAAACAGAACTATTTCTATTAGGTAGTAGCAATGATTGAATTGATGAAGGAGAAGCTAATTGGAGATTTGCATGGTAAATATTAATATTGGTATTATTATTATCATTAGTAGTAGTAGTAGAAGGTAAATAAAGAGAAGAAAAAAAGTCTGTAAAACCGATCTTGTTCTGGTTCAAGAAATAGTAGTAGTAGTGGAAACCAAGGAGGAAGAAGTAGACAAGGAGGGTGATGAAGAGACGTAAATGGATGTGACAAGATTTTTTTGCCATGGAAATATATAGATATAGCCTAATTATACAGTTACATATATATGTATATCTAGAGAGAGAGAGAGAAAGAGAGAGAAGAGAGGTCCAAGAATAGAAAATCTGCATAAAGAAGAGATCACTAGAAGCGGAACGGAAATAAAGAAAG
Source organism: Aleurites moluccanus (assembly GCA_948193065.1). Taxonomy (NCBI): domain Eukaryota; kingdom Viridiplantae; phylum Streptophyta; class Magnoliopsida; order Malpighiales; family Euphorbiaceae; genus Aleurites; species Aleurites moluccanus. The sequence goes on along the minus strand of CANXYC010754058.1, from coordinate 9,017 downwards.
AAAAGAAGGAAAGTAGGTCATAAGGTGATGTAAAAGTTGGATAGTTGACGAAGTTTATTAAGGATTGAGGGGGGATGATGTGCGAAAAATACATCGACTTTTGCTGTATAGGCTTTTTAGGGGATTAAAAAATTTTTGTAAATTTTTTTAAAAATTATAATATTATAATATTTTTTATAACGAATCTAATGACATATTTTTTGTATAAAATAAAAATTAAATAAATCTAAAAAATGTAATATAAGTATATTAAATTTAGACCGTTAAAATCTAATAATTTATATTTAATATATTTCTAATATATATTTTTAGATCCATTTGATTTTGTTTGAAAGTTGGGAGCAAAGACAAGAAGAGAGGTTTTGTGGATTTATTGTAGAGAGAAGGGGAAATATTCAATTTAAAGCCTGAATTTTCACCAAATGTTTAATTTGGGTTACGTAAAAAAAAATTGATCCAATTTTCTCTTTAAATTTTATTTTTGATTTAATTAAAGGCTTAGTCCGTTAATTAGATTAATAGTATTAAATATGAAATATGTTCATATTTCATATTTAATAAAAAATATTAAAATTAAAAAAAAAAAGTATTTGTAAAAGATAAAAATATTAAGATTAAAATTAAAATTTAAAAAATAAAAGATAAAATCTAAGGTTTCATCCTTCATCGCTGTTCAGATCAGATGAAATCCACACTTGAACTTATCTAGGAATGAAAACAACACTTTAGTTCTCTGCAACCAGATTTCAATCTCCTACAACCACTACAATGGAAAGTATCGAAATGGAGGAAGGACCCACCCTCTCCACAACTGATATTTTTGCAATTCAAGTCTCTCACGTTTCTCTTCTTCCACACAAGAGGATCATCAACACCTTTGCATAGTCATTGATGCTATGTCCCAAGAACTCAAGCACTAGATCTGGTCCTTACAACGCCTCATTTAGATCTAGTCTAACTCAATACAATAGAACCACCATCACAACCGAGTTGACTCACCACGCACCATAAAACCAATAATCGTCAGATAATACGGAAATACACTCACATGGCTGCTTAGGTTTCTCTTATTTGATAAAGTTGACCAACAAAGGAAGTATGAACTTAGAGATTTGGGCCAAGGAGACTGGACGAAGCTGCGGTGACTTCTCCAGAGGTAGTAGAGGAGGTTTGTTGCTTATGCTACCAAATGGACAACCCTCTTGGCCGCTGGAGTGGTGGCGCCACCAACTCAGCCAACAGACTTGTTCTGATCCCTCTGTATTACTGTATCGTCGGTCTTCTTTGGCTGTGGCGATTTAGTGATTGCAGGTCTACTTTAGGGATTACGTGACCCAAATCTAAATCGTGCCAATGTAAGAACCTTAATTTCATTGAGCAAGTAGTTAGGGTTCTAGATTTAATTTTAATCAAAATGTTTCATTTGGAGTATTTTGTGGCTAATATGGTTTGGAAGTTCAACTGGATTTTTTGAAGGGACGAAGATGAAGATGATGTTGATTTTTCTTTTTTTCTTTTTTTCTTTTTAATTTTAATTTTAATAATTTTATCATTTACGAATATATTTTTTTATTTTAATATTTTTACTAACTAAAAAAAATATAAATGTGTCTCACATTTAACATTGTTAGTCTAATTAACATATTAAACTCTTAATTAGATCAGAAATCGAGTTTAAATAGACAATTAGATTAATTTCTTTAACTAAATTCAAATTGAATATTTGGCGAAAATTCAATTTCTGAATTGGGTATTTCCCTGTAGAAAGAAGTATAATATAGGCAATGTGGGGCGGAAGCGTATCTATCAATTTAGCATTTGGCAATTTATATATATGACTGTTCCATTGGTTGGGTCATGTGTTAGGAGAAGATAATTCTTGTGCCGACTTTCTGGCAAAGATGGGTGCTTGGTTGTTTGGAGTGCTCCACCTCTTGGATATCAGGATGATGTTATTGGTTTTTTTTTTTTTAGATTCTAGTTTTCCTATGCTCTTCTGTATTTACATTTAAAAAAAAAAAAGTAAATTTACACTATATTTTATATTTTTTTGTAATTCTATAATATTTTTTTTCTCAATTTTGTTAAAATTTAAAAATTTAGTTGCAATTTTTCTGTGAGTTTTAATTGTAAAAAATAAATTTATTAATGAACAGGCAAAAAAGTCTAATGGATTAATAAATTTATTATATTACATTGACAATTTAATTTTTAAAATTTTGAATGGAATTAATTAAATTCTTTAATTTAAATAAAATTAATTAAAAAATATTAATAATTAAAAAATATACGATAAAATAATATATTTAAAACTAAAATATAATATTAGTGTTAACTGTTAAGGTAATTTCATATCCGCTCCAAATTCAACGGTCAAGCCTTTCTTGGAATTTCTTCCAAAAAAAAAAAGAAGTGTTTTCAGTGTTGAGGGGACTAATGTGTCAAAAACACATCAGCTTCTGCTTCTGCTGTGTAGATTTTTTAAAGGTTAAAAAAAATTTTCTAAAATTTCTTAAAAATTATAATATTATAGTATTTTTAAAAATTATAATATTCTAGTATTTTTACAACGAATTCAATCATATATTTTTTGTATAAAATAAAAATCAAATGGATTCAAAAAATATAATATAAATGTATTAAATCTAAATCGTTAAAATCTAACAGTCTAAATTTAACATACTTCTAACATATATTTTTAGATCCATTTAATTTTTATTTTGTACAAAAAATATGTAATTGGATTCGTTATAAAAAAATACTATAATATTATAATTTTTAAAAAATTTTATAAAAAAATTTTGATTTCTAAAAAACCTACATGATAAAAACTAACGTGTTAACCTACATGATAAAAACTAATGTGTTTTTGACATATCTGTTAACCCGTGTTTGCATCTCTGCTAGTGCTAAAGATGCCCGCTCTCAACCCGTATTTGCATCTCTGCTAGTGCTAAAGATGCCCATTGAATTGAATTTTAGATATTCCTCTAGCCGCCTTTGGCCTTTATATATATGCACATCACAGGTGGCGGGACTGCAAGGCTCAAGTTTTTTTTTTTTTTTTTTTAATTATTCTGAAATCTATGTGTTTTGATAAATTATATTAAATAATTTTTATATTTTTAAAATTATATTAAAAAATTTATACATTTTAATTTTATTATATTCAGAGATTTTTTTGTCTAAATTTTATAAAAAGTCAACTTTTAATTAAATTATTTAGGGTAAAATATTATTTAGTTTATGAAATTTAACGAAATTAATATTTTGGTCCCTGCTTTTTAGAAATTAGCTATTGGATTCCCAAAATTTGATTCCATCACATAAAATAGTCGTTCCATCATTTTTGTATATTTTTTGTTAAATAAAATAAAATAAATTAAATTAAATTCCCAAAATACTTTCATCTCCAACCTCTTTTAATTTTTCTTCATTTTCTTTCTATTTTCCTTCATTTTCATTTACTCTTTTTTTCCTTCATTTTCTTTCCAATTTCCTATGTAGAAAACTTACATTTAAATATTTTCATGTTTTTTCTTTGTTTTGTAGGATTTAGAAGCAGTTTATAATAAAAAAAATATATGGTTTGTAGCACCTGAATTTATGATCCATATACTTTCAAACCCACAATATAATAATTTTAAACTAGGGTATGAACAATACCTGCATATATGCTATAGTTCACAAAGTTGTCATCTGCCACTCCTTTTCCTTTGAAGTATTTCTAAAATTATTTCTAGATAGCAGTAGAGAAAATAGAAGACCACTATTTTGCTTTAGTCAATTCCTGACCCTCAGTCTCAGATTATGAAACCTGAGCTATCAAAATTATTTGTAGGATTAGCCCTCACTTTCTTAAAGTCATCAAACCCTCTCTGCTTCCTTATATCTTCATACCAATCAAGATAACCATGCAACTTAAAGCAGGTTTCTCTTAAATGGCCAGTGGCTCTATAGTAATCATAGAACCTTTCCTTTTTGTCCTTCTTCTTCTTCCAATTTCCTTCTTTTTGATTAAATTTCTTATTGTTATATCCCTTAGGCAGTAATATATTATTATCTAAAGACTCGTTAGTAAATGAGTACACTTCTCTATACTTCTCAACACTAAGGACCATAAAACATGCTCTATTAACATTATGTAGTGGGTCCATTATTAAAATTTGATTCCTCATATGATCATAGTTATCATTGAGGCCCATAAGAAACTAAATTAACCTAGTATGAGAGACAAACTCAGACATGTGTCTAGTAGCTCCACAATTACAAAACTGTCAAAAAATTTGGCAAACTAATTCATCCCACGGTAACCTAGTGTAATACAAAGCTACATTCATAATGCCTTGAGAAATGTAAGCTATTTCCCTTTGCACCTGATACAAGAAAGGACCAGTACTCTCACCAAACCTCTTCTATAATTCCTCCCACAATTCCTTAGAATTATTGGCATAAATGAAGGACTCAGACAATTCCTTACAAAAGGAATTAAAGATCCATGAAGTCACCATGTAATCCATTTTCTTCCATTGTTTGAATTCAATTGAATTCTCTTCTGGCATAAGGCACTTTCCAGTAACAAAACGTAACTTAAGTTTGGCCCTAGTGCAATTTTCGTCACTCTAATCCAAGCAAGATAATTAGAGCAAGTTAATGGAGCACTTACCAAATTCATGCGAGGGTGATAAGGACTTTGCAACAACAACGAATCACCAGTATTATTGTGAACTAGACTTTTTGCAACACCATTCCTTTATGTACCAATTTTCCCTTCCTCAGTATGATTATCCATCTCCTTAGATTTATCAGGTTACTAGAAAAAAACAAAGCCTAATTCAATTATGATTTTAGAATAACATAATCAAAATTGTGAAAGAAGAAAAGAAATGAAGAAAAAACTAGGTTTTCAATTTAGAGATGAGATGGAACAAAAGGGAAAAACTAATAGATTAGGTTTTCAAAAACATTGATTTAAGATTTTGACCTAAAACCAAAACAATTTTAGAGAAAAACTATAAATCTGAATCGATTGAGGTAACCCAATTGTTTTGAGCCTAATCAACGTCAACCTATGATTGAAAAACATCTCTGATCATAAAGATTGCCACTCTAATACTGTGAAAATATTAAGAATCAACAGAAGAAACTTAGGATTTCATATAGAAAAGCAGAAATCAGTTAGAGTTGTAACAAGAAAGAAAAGATGTTTATATACAACCAAATGAAATAACAAAACTAACTCTATACAAAAAGACTAAACTAACTTATTGTAATAATAAAATAATACAATTTACACAACCCAAACTTAATTTGGAAGCACAAACTTTTACCTCTTTGGATGAAGGAAAATATACGAGGAAAGAAAATAAAGAGAAAAAAAATAATGAAGTGAAAATTTTCTTTATTAGAAAAGTGGGAGAAAAATAAAAAAGAAGAAAATAAGTAACATTTTTTTAATTATTTTCTATTCAAATTTTTGAGAGAAAATAAAGAAGGAAGTACTGTTGTAATCAAGTTTACTTTAACCTGCTTAGACTCAACTCAATATTTTTTCTCTGAACCCGAACTCGAATCGAGCTTGAAAATTAATTAATAAGAACGATATTTCCAAAAATTAGAATATTAGATTATATAATGCTAACAAAATCTTAATATAAACTCTATTAATATCATGTAAATATAATTATAATTATATAATACTTATTTAAAAGTTATATATATTTTTAAGGATGTAATGTAGTATTGATTTTGAAAAAGAGAATGATTATATAACATTATCAAACTGTTTACCTATGTATTTTATATATTTATAATACTCGACTAGTTTAACAATTAAAATGTATATGACTTATGGATTAGATGAATGAGTGTTATATTTTATTATTAAGAAAATGTAATAATAATTTTTCTAATAGAGAATAATTACTGTTAAAATTTGAAAATGCAATTAAATATATAATTTATTTCCCTTTTAAAAATCTTTAAAGTGCACATATAAGAAAATTAAGAGATTGTGTGTTTTAGTCAAATTAAATTACTAAAAATATTAATATGAATTAAGCTATATTTTTTGCAGGGCCAAAATTATTATGCTAATAATAATAATAATAATAATAATCAAATTATTCGCGAGTCTATTCACGAGTTTATAATTGAATTATTCACAAGTTTAACCTAATTGAGATTAGCTTTACTCAAACTCAGCTCGTTTATTTATCGAGTTTTGAATTAATACTCAAACTTGACTCATTTATAATCGAATCGAATATAAACGAGCTTCTATCGAGTCGAATACTGAGCCGTTCGCAAATGGTTTGATTCATTTACAATCCTAGAAAAAAGAATGAGAAGAAAAAATATTTTTTTTTTCTTCATCTCCCTTATATCAAATAAAAGAAAGAAAAATAGTATAATTTTATGGTATGTTTTAATAATAAGGATTCGAACCATAGATTTGGATTTGAGTCAAATTTATTGTTTGGATAATTAATTGTAATATATGCCATTTTTATTGTATTTTTATTAATTATATGCTTGAAGAATTAATTAATCTAAGATATGAATGTTTTGAGAAGATGCAGTAAATTTCTGGTTGCAGGATTTTGTGAGACTGATTGTATGATTTTAAAAAAATAATTTGGTAAAGTGTAAAATATGAAAGTTATGAATTTATATCTTATCTTCAATTCTGTAAAATGGCATGACAGAATTCTGTGTGTGTGATGAGTTATGTCCCTTTGAGCAAGAATTGTCTAGTTGAGTATTTCTGTAGAAAGTCTGTGTCTGTTTGAAATTTCTGGGAATGACTGAGACAGATTAAGTCAAAGGTGTAAACATAAAAAATATTTCTTTGTGTATTGTGGTATTAGTTATAAAATTTCAGGAATTTTGGATAAGTATATCTCAGAAGAGAGTGGAATTTATCAGGACCATTCGGATGGATTGTGGGGCGGTAAGTCTAGGTAATTTTAGAGAGTCACCATGGCCTGTATAGTTGCCTTTGAAATTTTAAATTTTTGGATATGTTGAGCCCCTGTATGTCTATTTTAAGTGACAAAAAGAATCAGGAAGTTTGGATGCTTGTAGCTCATTTGCAAGATGGCTAAGTGTAAGTTGTCCAGGAAAGGTTTCAACTCAGCAGAGCTTAGTGATAACGAGCCGGCAAATGCGAAGTGGCATTTGCGAGCCGGCAATGCGAGCTAGCGAAGTGGCAAGGTGAGGTTACCGAGGTGGCAATTGGAGAAGAGGCATATGCGAAGAGAAATTTGACGAAGAGGAAAGGTGAGGTGCCATTATGCGAAGAGGCATTTTGCGAAGAGGTATTATGCAAAAGGGAATGTGCGAAGTGACAGTTCGCGAGCAGAGTTTGGTGAAAAGGGAGATAGATGAAGCGAGTTGGGGAAGAGGAGAAGAGGCATTGCCGAAGTGGCAAATGCGAGGCCGCATATGCGAGGAAGAGTTCGCAAGGAGAGTTTGTCGAGGCAGCATATGCGAGGTGAAATATGCGAGCTAGCGAAATGGCTTTTGCGAAGTGGCATTGACGGATCAGTTTGGCGAGCTGGAAAGTGCGAGCTGGGAATGGCGAGTTGACTTATGCGAGGTAGCATTGCCGAGGCAGGTTGGCGAGGCGAGCTAGCGAGCGGGATTTTGGGCAGTGGCTTATTTAACCCAGTAGCCAGTAGCGTTTTCTTCACGATTTTCTTTCTTCCTTCTTCATTCTTCTTCCGTCTTTTCCAGATTTGTTCCATTTCTTGTCTAAGGCATTAATATTCAAAATTAATACATTAGATCTTTAGATTAGCATATTATAAGGCAAAAATTATCAGATTCAAATAGAATATTTCAGAAAATTTAGTATTGGAGAAATACGGTAAATTTCTTTAAATTTCATATTCTTTTAGATTAATTAAATCTGGCAGTTAGAATAATTAATTCAAGGTATATAGAATTTATTGCAAGCAATTGAAAACTATTAATAGAAATTAATATTGGAGGAATTAAAATTTATGGACTGTCATGAATAGTAACATGAACAGTAAATTCGAATTAAATACAGATTTTTCCTTAAGAAATGAATTAAATTGATGATGAGAATTAAGAATAGAAACTCTAAGATGGTTAAATATTCAGAAATCATGTTGAATATTATTGAGTTAGGAAAACCCTAATTTTATATATTTGGGGAAAATTCTTAAGAGAAGGAAATCAAAGAAATTGAGGAGAATTGTGTGAGCCATATTGCTGAAAGGAATTCAAAGATAAAATTGTGTAAGAGGTAAGTATGAATATTGTAATTGTTTGCTACTTTCTTGAAATAATATGACCAAATATTCTTAATGTTCACCTACATAATTCTTATATGCTTAAGATTGTATTACCAAACCATGAGATGATAATTCTATGATACCCTAACTGAAAATTTCCAGCTGATACATGTAATATATATATATATATATATATATATATATATATATATATATATATATAATGTAAGTGACTTGGTCAAACTTCTTGGATCAAGTTCACATGATTCTTACTTGCTAAAATTGATGGAAATTATGATATATGTTGATGGTTTTTTGACCAATATGTTTTTTGTGAGATGAAACCATATGACCCTATGGATAGAATGCTCTTCCCAATGAGAGTAAATTCATTGGTCCATCGTGCACTTTGGGAACCCAGCTGATAGGGTTTTTATCAGTGTTCCACCTAGAGGGGACCACGAGCTCTAGGCGTATGCTTGGCTAAGCATGCGTTTGCGATAAGGTAGCAAGGACTACTGATGCGCTCTTTTATGATAGGTAGCATGGCTACTGATTCATTCTGCAGTTCTACCATGATATTTGATAGTGTTATTCGATTGTGAGCACTTCTGTTTCTTTGTAAGCCTAACCACATTCTGATTCTTATCCATGTTCTTGGAAATTGATATATTTCTTTTGGATCATTAATATATATATATATATATGTACATGTATTTCTTTCTTATTGCATGTTCATATCTTACTGAGTTG
>CANXYC010753937.1:0-15568 GCA_948193065.1 Aleurites moluccanus | reverse complement strand
TATCTCCTGCGATCACTCCGATGTACTTACTACTCCTAGTAAGCATCCACATGCTATACTCAAATATCTCGGTGTTTGCATCTTTATGAGATCAGATGATTTGATCAAATCAAATAGTATATGCATGTGCTAGTCTTTCCGAATCAATAATGTCCATTCTCATTGATTCTATGACTAGGGAAAATTTAGGTTAAAACATAATTGCACATGATAAGCATCTCACTATCATGATCATATCATGAATGCCTTCATGCTATGTTTATACCATGGACTTTATTAAACAGTTACATAATATTACTCTGAATAATAATAAGTACTGAATAATAAATAATGCCTTTTTTATTGATATATATTTCTAAAAACATCATTACAATGATTGTCTTTAGAGCACCTACACTAACAAGGTACAAATGGAAAGCACAACACCCGACATGGATGCCATAAAGACACTTTTAGCCACCTTACTCAAGAAGCAAGAGGATAACTTTCGTATTGCCTTAGACCATGCCCTTGATACACATCGCCAATCCATCCTTAATGGGGTAAAAATAATGATGGGTCAAGGAACAAGTGTCCACCAAACCGATGCTCCTAATACATCTTCATCCCTTCCACCAAATCCTATTATTGATATGACAAATAAGGGGAAAGCTCCCGAAGTTGTCATTCCCACACAAGCTATCAATTTGAATGGTTGTACTACTCCATCTCCTTCCCAAATCTTTTTCATGAAGGAGAAGGCTCCAACCCGACTGAAGCTAAGAAGCTAATGGAAAAATTTGAAGTTATGGAAAGGCTTCTCAATAACATCAAGAAGCATGAGGATCTCATTAATATTGATGCTCTTACTCTTTTCCTGAATGTTAGGGTTCCTCCAAAATTTAAGATGCCTAGCATGGACAAATTCAATGGCACCACTTGCCCAAAGACTCATTTAAAGATGTATGTAGAAGCTATGAATCCATTGGGGGTGGACAATGAGCTCCTTACTCAATTGTTCCAGCAGTAGCTCACAAGTGTTGCAATGAGATGGTTTATTGACTTAGACACTAACTTTAAGAAAACTTAGGATGATATTTGCAATGCCTTTGTCAAGCAATATCATTACAATATTGAGGTGGACATCACTAGAAGGGATTTAGAGACCACCAAATAATAACAAAAGGAGTCTTTCTCCACTTTCCTCATAAGGTGATTGGCAAAGGCGACCAAAATGATGAACAAGCCCATTGAGCAAGAGCAAATTGATATCATCATTAATAACCTTTTCCAAGTTATCAGACTTATCTCTAAACCCAGTATTTGTCAGATTTCAAAGCCCTTATTGCCACTTCTTCAAAGATAGAGGATTTGATCGAAAATGGGCAAATCAAAGAAGAATCCTCTAGTTCAAGGTATAGGAAGAACAACCACTATACCTACAATACTTCTTCCAATCAGAAAAGTGGGGAAGTTGCTATCATCTTCAACCATCCTCCTATGAGACTTGAGAGAAGATCCTTCACTGATTTGGGTATGTCTTTGGTCATGGTGTACAAGAAGGCTTTGGATTCAAATCTGCTTAAGCCTTTAAAACCTAGGGCTCCACTAAATCCCTTGCCAAAAAGCTGGAATATAAATGAATATTGTAAGTATCATCAAGGTACGAGGCACAAAACGGAAATGTGCATGACCTTGAGACATAAGATTCAAGACCTGGTGGATAGTGATGATATTATTCCACCAAAGGCAAGGCCTAACATCACCGCTAACCCTCTCCCGAGCCATCAAACTAATGTCAATCTCATTCACTCCTTTATTGAAGAAACTGATCTAATCTCCTTGATTCAATCAAATGATCACTTCTGTTATGTCTTGGATCTTAATGACTTTATGGAGGAGATAGATGAGATAACTCGGAGTGGGAGGCTCTATCAGCCGAGTTCATCAATCCAATAGCCTGTCCAGCATGTTCCCCCTCTTATAGAGAAAATAAGTAATGAACCTGAAAAGGATGCTATCCTCAAATAATTGAAGAAAACCAACATCTCCATTTGGAGTCTCATCCGATCATCATTCCCACATCGCCAAGCTCTTTGCAAGGCATTGAATCAGTGCCAAACCCCAATCAATATTTCTCCCAAAACTTTGGTTGCCTCACTCACTAACTAAACCAAGGTGGCTTCCATCTCCTTCACTGATCACGATTTACCAAAAGAAGGAGAAAATCACAACCATGCACTGTACACAACTGTGATGACCAAAGGAAAGTTAGTTCCAATGGTTTTCATTGATAACGGGTTAAATGTGTGCCCATTGAAAGTTGCAAGTTGCTTGGGCCTTGAAGCCATAAATTTTACCCCCTCCGATCAGATTGCGAGGGCATATGATAATACCAAGAGAGAAGTCTTAGGTGTAGCAACCCTTGATGTGATAATTGGGCCAATTACTACTTCGGTCCCCTTCTAAGTGATTGATGTGCCTGCTTGTTTCAATCTCCTTCTTGGAAGACCCTGGATCCATAAGGCGAGATCAGTCCCATCCTTATTGCATCAAAAGCTTAAAATGCCTCATGGGACTACTGTGGTCACTATCAAGGGTGACATACATGGTAAAAATGAGGTTCCCAGCTCTACACCTATTTTGGGAATTCAGCTTGAACCGAACATTATCATTTTATCTAGTTTCTCTTTTGACACCATCTAATTTATTGAACAAGAAGGAGGTAAAGAGTTAGTGCCCTTTGATTTTGATCCTTTTAGTAATATAGCTGTGGCTTATTTCCCCGGTTTAGGTCTTGGGGGGAACCAGCAGGGGATAGCCTCTTTCGAGGAGTACCTAGTATTTAACCCACCTATTGGACTTGGTTATAAACCTATCGAAGAGGATTTGGAGGAGGTTAAAATAAAAGCTAAAAGGAGAACTGAGACTAAGAGGAAAGGTGAGACCTTTGACTGACAGATGCGCCCTTATTTCAAAACCTTGAATGGGTATTTTGTAAAAAAAAGGGAGGACTTTCTTTTTTGTGGTTTTGCTGAACCATGGTTTTGCCCTAAAACTAAAAAGTTAATCCCAGGTTTTGAAATTTTCTTTGATATCAGGCTCAATTTGGAGGATTGCGAGCCCATCTACATATTAGAGTAAGATTGGGAGGAAAACTTGGAGGTTACTCTCTTTGATCAAGTCTTTATGATTGGAAGTGAAGTGAATCAAACCCCACCAAACTCATCCATCCAGCCTTGGTTGCACCTGACAATTGGCACATTGAGAAGCTTCTTGGCCTTGATGAGACATTTTCTTTCCTGACCGAGTCTGAGTTAGAATCTTAGTTCGAGTTCGAGTCTGAGTTAGAGTCAGAGTCAGAGTTTGTTGATTTCGTTTCTTTTTTTTCCTCTGTAGAGTCTGTAAAGGATCTCCCTAGTCCTTCTTTCAATTTTGATATTGTCCGCAAGGATGAAACATTTGTTAGCAATAAAAGTTTTTAATTTTCCTCTTATATCCCTGAGTCTTCTTTCCTTCTTCATGAATCCAATTTAAATGAGGCATCAAAAGAAAAAGAAATAAATGAAATAAAAGAAAAAAATAAAGAGTCAATAAATCTGGGCACAAATGATAAACTAAAAATCACATTCATTTTATCATCATTTTATAATAAGGCTTCTTTATTCAAAGCAGTTTAAGAATTTTTAGATTGTTTCGCTTGGGAACCTGAAGACGTGATGGGTATCAATCCAAGCATATCAGTCCATATGATTCTGATCTATGAGGATTTGAAGCCTATAAAACAGAAGTTACGAAGGATAAAGGCAGAATGTTCTCTCAAGATCAAAGAAGAAGTTGCTAAGTTATTAAAAAATGGTTTCATTGAACCTGTCACCTACCCTTCATGGCTAGCCAACATAGTGCCTATGCCTAAGAAGGATGGGAAGGTAAGAATGTGTGTGGATTATAGGGATCTGAACAAAGCCTATCCAAAAGATGATTTTTCCTTTACCTCACATAAACTTATTGGTTGATAGCATGGTCAGATCTGAAGTAGTTTCCTTGACTGATTTATATGCAGGGTATAATCAGATACAAGTCTATCCATCTGATAAGGAAAAGACAACTTTTATGATAGAATAGGGCACCTACTACTACAAGGTCATGAATTTTGGTTTAAAAAATGCTAGGGCAACATATCAGAGAATCGCTACAACTATCTTTCATGACATGATTCACAAGGATGTGGAAAAATATGTTAATGACATGGTTATCAAGTCCAAAATGGAAGAAGGACACAGATGCATTAAGGTGTTTCTTCCTTAGGTTGAGATAGTACAATCTAAAGTTGAATCCTACTAAGTGTGTTTTTGGTGCATTCTCAAATTTGTTCTTAGGACATATGGTGAGCAAAAATGGGATAGAAGTAGATCCAACCAAATCAATAGCCATTTTAGAGATGTCATTAAGGGATTTTTAGGACACTTACAGTACATCAGTCGATTCATTTCCCAACTGGCTGATATTTGTGAGCCTATCTTTAAATTATTGAAAAAAGGAGCTTCTAAGGAATGGAATGATGAATGTTAGTAAGCTTTTGAAAAGATCCAGCAATACTTGCTAAATCCTCCTGCCTTGCAGCCACTAAGGCCTGATAAACCCTTATTATTATTCCTCTCTGTAACTAAAGAAGCTATGGGGGAAATGCTTGCCCAAATTGCTGTGGATTTGCATAAGGAAAATGCCATCTATTATTTGAGTAAGCACATGCTTGCCTATGAACTCAAGTACAATCAGATTGAACAGTTATGTCTCGCCTTGGTTTGCTTATGCCATAAGCTGCAATATTATTTGGGTTCATACACTATGCTTGTCCTTGCTGATAAGAGCCCCTTGAAATTTCTTATAGAGAGTCCAGTTCTTGAAAGTAAAATGGCACGATGGTTGGCAGTTCTAGCAGCTTTTGATCTCTAATATGTTCCAAGGAAGGCTATCAGAGAAAGTGTGATAGCTGACCAATTAGTTACTGCCCCAATAGATGATGAACCATTCGAAACCAAGTTTCCAGATGAGGATATCATGGAGCTAGAACCTAAAGTTTGGAATTATATTTTGATGGAGCAGCCAACAACAAGGGTTATGACACTGGAATAGTACTTGTCACATTAAATGGGTATCATTTACCCATGGCCATTAAGTTAGCCTTTGAGGTGATGAACAATGAAGCAAAATATGAAGCTTGCATATGTGGTTTTGAGGTTACCACCAATATGAGGATTAATTACCTAGAGGTCTAAGGGGACTCTAATTTGATTGTCTCACAAGCTCTTGGCAAATGGAAGATAAAAGAACATCATTTAGTTTCTTATTATCAACGCGTAACTGATCTAGCAAAAAATTTTCATGAATTATCTTTCCATTATCTACCTCCAGCTAAGAATCAGTTCACTGATGCTTTGGCAACCCTAGCATCTATGATAGACATGATAGGTAATGAGATTATATGTCCTTCAGTTAGCCGATGGTAAGCCATGGTATTGTGACATATTCAATTTTCTAAAAAATGACTAGTATCTGGAAAGGACATCTAAGTCAGATCAGAAGACCCTGAGGCAATTGGCTAGTAATTTCATACCAAATGGTGATGTGTTGTATAAGAGAGGATGGGATAACATCCACCTCAGGTGTGTGACAAAAGACGAAGCTCAGCAGATCATGGAATGGGTACATAGCAGCGAGAAAGGCCCCGCACATGAATGGTTTCGCATTGGCTAGAAAAATCATGAATCTTGGATATTTTTGGCTCACAATGAACGAAGATTGTGCTAAGTTTGTACAAATATGTCACAAATGTTAGATATTTGCCAAACCTCCAGAAGCGACCTCTTGTCCCATTGCACCCGACTGCAACTCCCTGACCTTTTGCTATATGGGGTATTGATGTCATAGGGCGTATAAGTCCTAAATCTTCAAATGGGCATGAATACATTTTGGTGGCAATAGATTACTTCACGAAGTGGGTGGAAGCAACCTCTTGCCACATGCTGAATTCTAAAAAGGTAGCACACTTTATCTAAACCAACATCATTTATCAGTTTGGATTGCCTTTTGAGATCATCACGGATAATGGCTCTCATTTCCAAATAGAAGTAACAAGTTTGCTTGAGAGGGAAAATATTCAACATCATCGATCTTTATCCTATCACCCTCAAACTAATGGGGCAGTCGAGGCAGCAAACAACACAATCAAGACTATTATGCAAAAGATGATCATCAATCACAGAAACTAGTATGAATGCCTTCCATTTGCATTATGGGGGTATCGGACCTTCATTTGCACACCAACCAGGGCAACTCTATTCTTTGGTATGGAGGCAGTGCTTCCAATTGAGGTGCAAATCTACTCGGTAAGGGTTATGTAGGAGAATCAGCTTAGTGAAGCGGAGTGGATTAAGAGATATCATGACCAGTTGAATGCTATTGATGAAAAAAAGATGGGTGCGCTCTATTGGATACAAGGGTATCAACAAAGACTTACTCGACATTTCAATAAAAGGGTAACTAACGGGGGATTGGAAGAAGGCAACTTGGTATTAAAAGAAATCAGAGCTCCTATTCATGATCTAAGAGGGAAGTTCAGACCAAATTGGGTCGGGCCATATATGCTCAAGAAGATCCTGTCCGGCAGAGGTGTCATACTCATGGATTTGGATTGGAATGAATTTTTGAATCCATGCAATCTTGATCAATTGAAAAGGTACTTTGTGTAATTTTCATTTCATAATGCATTGTATGAACAGAACTACGAGGACCTGATTCTCCTAAAAGAAAAATTTGATATGTAAAAGAAAGTGCAAATAGAGATACATAGGCAACCCACTTTGGGTACGATCCAAAGCATAATAAAATTATCATTTTTGTGCTTAGATTAATTGACTTGTGCTCGTTAAGTTGAAAACCTAAATAAGGCGGCTTAGGTAAAAATTAGAGTAGTTCGGCGAGTTGAAAACCCGGAAGGGCAGTTCGGGCAAAAATTAGAGCCAAAAAAAAGAGAGAAGAAAATATATAAATAAAAAATAAAAAATAAAAATAAATGCCTTGTTTTAAATTGAATTTTATCAGTAATATTTCAGTCTTTTTAATCCAGTTTCATTAAAGTTCATTTAGTCTCGTCTGCCAATATTAAAATAATAAAAATTCCATCTTATTTGATTAAAAAAGAATTTCATAGTTTTAACATGAATGAAGTTCAAAATTCTAAACATAACATAAAGATGGAATATAGAGTCTAAGCCTGTTATCTCCTGGGATGAATATCCTTTGAGTCATTAGAGTTTTCATCTTCTGTCACAAGTATATCTGGTTCAACCTTTACCTCCAGCTCATCCTTGGTCGCAGTAGTGTCTTCTAGTCCCATCGTTGTGTCTGTTTCAGTATCCCCAATCTCCATGTCTGCCTCCAACTCTATAATCTAGGCTATTTGCCTGATCTTCTCAATTGGCCAAACCTTCATAATGAACCAAGAATAATAATTCTCTAATTCTTTTGATAAGCCAGTAGGACATACAAAATGTATAGACTGCCTCCAACCATTCATTATGTCCTGGGAAACAAGATCGATAATCATAGATGTCGAAAAAATAGCTCCGTCTGGTGGGCTGCCCTGTGGCTGCCCATCTGCCTTAAGATTCTAGTGCCTTGATAGAATGAGGTCATGGAAATTCCCAGCAAGTAAACCATCTTGTACCTATAACTCATTGTGATGAATGATTCAATCCCGTACCAAGAGCAATGCCAAAGTAGATCTTTAAAATCTAGTTCTAAAATCCAGGTTGTCCATTCCTTTTTCTGTGTCAAAACAAATCTGAGTCCTCTGCATGCGGTATTATGCAGCTGAATATGGTATCCTATCTAGGGGAGCCACCACCTGTAGATGATCCTTAAGCCAAACCTGAAAAGAAATAAAGGGGTTGGAAGAAGGAATTTAAAAGAAAAAAAAAGGAAGTACAAGGATGTTTTTACCTGCAAAATGACGGGGCTAATAGACCAAGGCCCCTCAACTATGTAGTTTCCATCCAAGCTTTATAGATTCTCTACTAAAATTAAAATGGCAATAGTACAACCTCGCTCCATCTGAGCAATCAACTCCACCACTCAAATGTCTCCCTAGCCAGGTAAGCTGAAGAACAAACATCCAACGGTCGACACAGAACTAAGGCTGTCATTCTGTGTTTCTATCTCACTTTATCCCCTAAATCTTCTGGATATTGAAACTCATCCATAACAGCAGCCAGGTTGATATGATCTTCCATGACCATAGAGCTAGCAAACTCATGCCTCAATCCTAGGAGCCTCCTAAAAGAATGAAAGTATCCATCTCGGTATTCGGACAACTAGAGCAACATTCAGATTACTTCCAAGGATAACACTGAATTCCTCAAAAGTAGGACACATTTCCCACATGCCTGCTCCAAATCAGAACACGTGGTTCACAGGATCACAAAACCTAAGACAAGCCTTCAGAAAAATCCTAGTCCACTTTCACACCTCTCAGAGTCAGAACAGAATTGGCCCCTTACTTGCCTAGATTGATTTTCTCGACCGTGTCTAGGTTCTTGATCCACAAAAACATATAGTGGTTGTAGTAGGGTTCCATGAATTTTTTTTTTTAAGCAAAATAAAAGACAAAAGACAAAAGACAAAAGACAAAAGAAAGTGCTAAGAAGCATCAAAGGGAGTCAAAGCAACTTTTTAAGAAGAAAGAGACCCCTTTTTATAGAAAAAACGTGTCAGACAGGCTAAGGCGTGCAAATCCGTCTCAATACCACCATCTAAGGAGCGCAGCATCACCACAGGCATTTAGTGGTAGCCCCACCTCATGGTGGCGGCACCACCATGCTCCTAGAATGTGCCAGGGCAGCAACACCCCTTCAAGCCGATGACGATGAACACTTTTGAGCTAGATTTTCCAAAAATTTGAACTTTTTTTTGAAATTTTGGGGTTTTGGGGGCATTTTAGGACATTTTCAAAAAATTTTGACATTTTTAGACATTTTAGTACATTTAATTTCATTTTTGGACTAAAAATTATATATCATTTCATAACATTTTTAGTTTGCATTCATGACACGGGAAGTATAATAGAGCATCATAAAATTCATGCATCATATATACATCAAATATCATACGTACATCATAGTTTAGAAATAAACAAAAACAGAGCAAGATAAGAAATAAAGAAGCTCAGTCGAGCCATTAGTATCTTTGACAGTGCCGACGAGGTCCTTCGGTAGATGAGATTGGTCAGTTTAGAACTCAAGTCGGGTCAGCATACCCGACAAAGCTAGTTCCATTCTACGTCCCACTTGGTAGTTGTGATGGGCCCACTCTGCAGTAATCTATAGAAAGAAAGATATCAAAGGCTGAGCTGAGGATCATTTCTGAAAGCAAAGCCAAGAGAAAAAGCATGAACATACCTCAAGGTTATTAGGGAAGTCTAAGGCAAGGGGATGGACCGCATCCGAAAGATGATATGTATGCATCTCACCATGTGAGTTAGTGTAAAAAATATCTTCAGAGAACCAGTAATTAGGGCCCAAGGGGACCCGACTGGAATCAGTTCGCGCCTTAAGGGTAACACTGGGATCATCCGAAGAAGGATTTCTTGATGCACCTACACTTTGAGCCTGACTTGGCCTAACAGTAGAAGGACCAGTAGTGTCAGATGAGCATTCCAATCATCAACATGGATCACGAACAGGGCCCATCAGATAGGTACGACAAAATATCACATAGTTATCCTGATGGGTCACATATAGATGAATAGGAAGACTAGTATAAGCCTCGTCAAGAGTATGAATGTCCATATTCCACCTCATGTCAATAGGTGAATGTGTTGGAACTACCCACCTACCAATAGTTTAGACTCGGATTCTCTCTCCTAAGTAGTACAACTTGTAATATGGAAAGTGAAGCAACAGTCAGGAACAAGCTTGTGTGGCACTTGGGTCAAGTTCTACTTCCATCAGCCGCATCCTATCAATATAAGGTTTCATCACAACCTGCAAAATGATTATTGTAAGTAAAACCAGGAAATGTGAGTGAGATAAAGTCAGAAAATATCTAAAAAGTGTCAAGGCTACCAAAAATTGCTCGAATAGTCCTGAATTCATGCACACAAGAGCTAGTCCAATATTCTCTGTTCCATCGGATACCAGCCGGAAAGACATTCAGCCTAAGATTGCTAAGGGTAGGGGCAAGTGTCAAAAAGTACTCATAAGCCCATACCCGATTCAAGCATTAAAGACATAAAGTCAAAAATACTAGGCATAAGTTCAGAAAAGGTGCAGAGAGTACCTCCCAGTTCAAATTAAATAACAGGTGCAGAGAGTACCTCCCAGTTCAAATTAAACAAAAGGTGCAAAAAATGTCTTCTGGTTTAAATTAAACAAAGGATGTAGTAAGCGTACCTCCCAGATAAAATGAGTCCCTTCATAAGAGTTGAAAGCTCGCCGAGATAAGTCACACATCTCCCTATACATTATGCTTAAGATAGTGCCAGCCTAATCATATTCACCTAGCAAAGTCATGTCTATCAAGCTTGGCAGAATGTTCAAGTTAACAGTGTCATGATGGGTACTATTGAATGTGCATCCTGTCAGAATCAGCATCATCAGTCTGGCCACAGCCGCAGTATCAAACATCATATCGGTAAATGGCTCCATCTCTCTCAGTCGAGCCTGAAGCCAAGTGCGAGGCACTGATATCCGATCTCGAGGTGGGTGATGACTTATAAGCTGAATTATATCTTCAGGATTGAAGGTGGTCCTTTAGTCAGAGCAGAGATCCAGATGATGGGTCCCAAAGCATAGCCCAGTCAGCATTGACAGATTTAGAGGAGTAACTGTCAGGTCCTCACATAGAAAATGAAAAATGTTTGTAGTGTCCCACCACCGCTTAGTGCCTTGATTAAGGCTACATTGCTCTCAGGGTTTGTTTTGACCTTTACGAAAGATACAAAACTAGTGGGCTCGAATAGGGAAATTACCAAAGTTTTCAGTTGATAGAACATTAGCCAGATAAGCCAAGTTTGATATAGCACCCCTATTCCTAAGCACGATGGTCTTTCAAGAAAAAGAAATTCACTAGGCAAAAATTTGCAAAAAAAAAAGGGTTGAAAAATACCTCGATTATGCCATCCCAGGAAACATGTTGTTCTAACTCCTGCAACAGACTCTCTAGGTTAGGATTGTCCCATGGGGCCTCATAGCTATGGTGCCCCCTGTTGCTACTAGCACTTCCAAAATTTGAAGCCATCAAGAGAGAATGAATAATTTTAGAGACAAAATCTAGAGAGAAAGAGATAATGTGAAAATAAGAGTGAAGAGAATGAAAGAGCCTCAGCCCCTATTTATAGATTTTGAGAATCTTAAAAATGACCATAATGTCCCTAACTTGGTAAAAAACAAGGAAACTTGCATTTCCGATGCAGTTCAAGTCAGAATCAAATGCCATCAATTTGGTTGTGTTCGTATGATTTTCCTCTGTTCATAGAGCTATCATTTGCCCAAATTAGACCTGGGATGCTTCTGTAATTCAAAAAATGATAGAAATAGAAAAATATCAGAAAAATGGAAAGTTGTTCGAAACTTGGTAGATCATACCTGTATACCTTTAGACACTACAAAGTGTGATCAGAAAGCATTTATTTTCTTTCAAATGGATAAAAATAACACGGTTCACTTACATCACATTTGTCATCCGAAATGGACAGTCATGATGGGGGCCACTATGAACATTGGTTTTTTAAACCCGTCGAACTCATACCAAGTGGAACCATGCAAATTGAAACCAAACCTGTTCACAAACGGACTGGAAAAAGCATCAAAATGGAACCGAGCCACTGCTGCCACCCTGAAGGGCTGGCATTGCTGCCACCCCCTCTGGGTAGCAATGGCCATGCTTAGGGGCTGCAGCATGGCTTCTTGCCAGGCCTGTCGCCCTCCTTTACACTCTGTGCCGCCAAAAGCTAGGGTGGGGCCGTTGCCCCCCTCCATTGGCACCAGCTTGCCTTGCCTGTGGCAACTCCGTTCTGAACCTATTTTTTCCCAAATCCCACATCGAAAGATGATGGGATTTGGCCCTCCAAGCTTCTACTATAAATACTTGACCCCCTCAACCTAGTTCCAGGCCCCAAAGTCTCTGTAGTTAAATTTTCCTTCTTCGATTTCTTCTTTTCTCCCTCATATACCTATTTTTCTTATTTCTTTAGCTCTCTTTGAGTTTAAAGAAGGACTTTTTAGGGCATGTGGAGCCCATTTTCTTTAGCTCTCTTTGAACTAAAGAAGGACCAAATCCAAGGCATGTGGAGCCTCAAAATTAATTTAACATAAAGTCAATATGTTCGTTTATTTTCTTTTCTTTTTGAATTGTGAGGTAAAAGGTAGTTCGACCATCTCCCCGTGCTTCGATCGATTCAAAATGAAACTTCGTTCTGGAAGAGCACTCCATCCAAAGATCAAAACAAAAGGTATCAACTCATAAACCTTTTTTTTTCTTATTTTGATAGAGTGTCAAAATATACAACTCATCTTCTACCTTTCCTTAGTTTAATAGAGAATCAAAATAAAGAACCAAAAATTGATAAATTGGGCATAAAATTAACCCTTTTTTGCAAGAAGAAAGAACTACATGGGTTTTGACTGCCATTCAACTGGATACACAGACAAGCTATATAAAAGCTTGAAATCCAAAAATGTTAAAAAACCATATTTTCCTTTTACTTTGTTTATTTGATTCTTATTTTGTTCATTGGATGTATTTTTCTATATTTTAGCTTAGATCTTTAGGGAATGTTTGATCAACCTAGAACCCATAAGGGCTAGAGTTGATATCCCTTATTTTGGGTTTTTGAATTGTAATAATTTACTTTATCGCTCCCTTTTATTGCTTTATTTCTTTATGTATTCATCTTATATATCATTTCATTTATATATATCATTCTTTAAATTGTTCATCAAAATTTTTTAAATCAAGGTCAAAATTAGAAGTCAAGTTCAACCGAAAACCTAGTCCTCAAATCCTCTTTGGTTTTATAGTGTCACGACCCGTTTCCAGATTACGACAGTTCTAGGATGCGGGAGATGCCAATGGTGACTGGCACCCGTAGAACCCACTATCACATGCATCATCTACATCCATCAATTAATTAGGTATTTTACTTAATTATCATTCATTCTGTCATTCTGTAAACTAGTGCAGTTGGCTGTAATAATCATCATCACATATCATACTATCATAATATACCATAAAACATCATCACATATATATACATGTTCATATCCTAACTATCCCATACATACCCCCATGGAGCAGCTAGATTATGAACACCAAAAATTACAGAATTTAAAATAATTACATAAATCGGCAGTATGCAGAAATCCGCTGGATGTCTGAAGATGGGATTCTGCAGTCTACTCTTCCCCTGAAATGGGTAAACAAGCAAAAAGTGAGTATATAAGATACTTAGTGAAATCTATATGCATCCCTAATAAATATAATGGTTAATAGATGGAACAATGATGTCAATAGTTCAATGTTAATAATTACAGAATCAATAACAAAAGATGACAGAATAGCCAATAAGTATATCATAGGTTTGATATAATATGGAAAGACAGATAAAGGAATGGACTATATGAAATCATATAGTCTCCAGTAATATCAATATCAATAAGCATAAGACTGATCGGGTCTTATGGCCAGGACCATAGCCCTTCCCAACTACAGCATCAATAATACAATGTGCACATTGCCGACAGTATATTCCCACTACCCTGTCGGAGCGGTAGCTCTGTCAAGCCATATTAGGATCAATATAAGAAAGAAACATACCAATGGACACCATTATGCAACAATGGTATCCTCCTTATCAATAAGCTCAATATCATTCAAATCAATTACCAATAGAATCAATGGCATTGCAATATACGATACACAATCAATGATAAGTGGTATGGTAAACAACAAAGGTATGGAACAAAAGTTGGTTTGACATAGAAAATCGATAGGACAATTGGCATACCAATGTCGCTGGCGACGATGGCATTCAAATGGTAGGCCTATAGAAGACAAAACAATAGGCCAAAGGCAAAAACAACTAGGCATTTTATCAAACACTTGGTGGGCAACATTAAATAGGCAAAATGACTAGGTTTTGGTGCAAGGTTATCAAAGCCCATTCAACCAAAAATCAATCCACATTGTCAACAACACAATAGGTATCAAATATACAACATTAAACAACATGAAATGGATCAAAATTGCTAAGGAATTCAAAGGAAAACAAAGCAAAATACATAGGGTGAATAGTACTTTAGGGTTCAGCCAAAATGGGGAAAATGGGGAAGGTTTCCAATCATTAATCCAATGCATTAGACATGTTAAATGATGCATATAGAACTCACCTAAGGCTTCCAATTTCCTTCAAAAATTGATTTCAACCCAATTGCTTCAAAGGAGGCAAAATGCACAACTTGTGCAAACTTGATTTTCTACACCAAAACAACCATCAATTAGTTACCTAATGGCCTCCAATTAACATATTCTAAGATCAATTGACACAAACTAACACCAATTAACATAGCTCATTCATACAATTTCAATTAGGTTAGACAATTTAGGCATTTCTATCCAAATGCATCAATTGATGCAATCTAACCTAAAACCCATTCAATTCAACTTATAAATCATCTAAATGAACCATAAAAATGAAAAAATAAATTCCTTACCTAGAATGGATGAACGAGCCGAAACCTTCAAGGAGTTATTCCTTGAATTCTTTTAGCTTTCCAAGCAAATTAATGGTGGGGAATGGAAGAACAAAGCCTAAACTCAACTTTTCTATGAATTTTCTTAAGAAAAATTGAAGTAGAAATGGAGGAAGAGAAAGGTTGGTGGTTCAGCCAAGAGAAGTGAAGAAGAAGAAGATGTCAAAATTTTCTAAGTGTTGGTTTTTATACAAAAATCATAATGGATAATTATATTTTGGTCCTTAAATTTTCAAGTAATTATACTTTGACCCTAACTTCTTCTGTAATTTATTCTATTAATTCTGTCAGGATTTAGATTTCAAAATGGGGAATCAATAGACTTATTTTAATTTATACTTATTTATAAAAATAGTTTCAGAGTCATTCTAAAACTCTGACGGACTAATTTTCACTATTCACCTTAAAGTTTCATTTATTTACAGTTTTGCCATTGATTACTTTTTCAGTGTTCCTAAATATTTTTCACCTCTTTCTTTTTACCAAAATTATACATGCATTTATGTGATCTTTTACCCCTGGTCAGAATCAGAAATTTATCTATTGACCGGACTGCTAATTTCTCGGCAGTGTTCCCGACACCGCCGATTTCCGGAAAAGTAATTTGTTCTCTTTCTAACTGTATCTCTAAAATTATGTCACAGCCCAACTTAGGAGCCATGACGGTCCTAGGGTACGGGTGATGCTTATGCTACCAATACCACGAAGAACCCATTAATAAAACTATATGGCATGCATACACAAACAAGCTAACTATAGCTTAAGCAGTACAAATAAAA
>CANXYC010753932.1:0-21774 GCA_948193065.1 Aleurites moluccanus | reverse complement strand
TCCTGTAAAATTAAAGTGTTTTAAAAAAAT
This sequence comes from Aleurites moluccanus, assembly GCA_948193065.1. Classification (NCBI taxonomy): domain Eukaryota; kingdom Viridiplantae; phylum Streptophyta; class Magnoliopsida; order Malpighiales; family Euphorbiaceae; genus Aleurites; species Aleurites moluccanus. Next base: position 21,744 of record CANXYC010753932.1, on the reverse strand, counting down.
ATATATATATGTCATAAAATGGTTATATGAAATGAAGCATGTAATTTGGGTTCTTCGAGGTACCGGTATACATTATTCCCGTGCCCTAGGACCGTCATAGCCCTATAGAGTGGGTTGTGACAAGTGGCCTATTTAACCCAGTGCCCAGTAGCGATTTTCTTTCTTCTTTCTTCGTTCTTCTTCCGTCTTTCTCAGATTTGTTCCATTTCTTGTCTAAGGCATTAATATTCAAAATTAATGCATTAGATCTCTAGAATAGAATATTTCAAGGCAGAAATTGTCAGATTCAAGCAGAATATTTTAGGAAATTTAGTGTTGGAGAAATAAGGTAAATTTTTTCAAATTTCATATTCTTTTAGATTAATTAAATCTGACAGTTGGAATAATTAATTAAAGGTATATAGAATTTATTGCAAGCATTTTAAGGTTATACATTGTAATTAATGTTGGAGGAATTAGAATTTATGAATTGTCATGAATAGTAAATTCGAATTAAATGCAGATTTTTCTTTAATAGATGAATTAAATTGATGTTGGGAATTAAGAATAGAAACTCTAATATGGTTAATTATTAAGAAATCATGTTGAATATTATTGATTTAGGAAAACCCTAATTTTGTATATTTGGGGAAATTTCTTAGGAGAAAGAAATCAAGGAAATTGAGGAGATTGTATTGAGCAAACTGTTAAAGGAAATTCGAGAGTGATCTGTGTTGATATAAGTATGAACATTGCATTTGTTTGTTACTTTATTGAAATAATATGACCAAATATTCTTAATGTTTACCAACATAATTCATATGCTTGATATTGTATTATAGGACTATGAAATGATAATTCTATGATACCCTTAAACTGAAAATTTCCAGCTATTACATGTGATTTCTAAATATATGTATATAATGTAAGTGTCTTGGTCAACTTTCTTGGATCAAGTTCACATGATTCCTACTTGCTTCTTACTTATTAAATTGATTGAAATTATGAAATATGTTGATGGTCTTGTGACCAGTATGTTCTTGTGAGATTGAAACCATATGACCCTATGGATAGAACGCTCTTCCCAATAAGAGTAAATTCAGTGGTCCATCGTGCACTTTGGGAACCTAGCCGGTAAGGTTACTGTACCAGTGTTCCACCTAGAGGGGACCACGAGTTCTAGGCGTATGCCTGGCCAAGCATGCATTTGTGATAAGATAGCAAGGACTACTAATGCGCTCTGTTGTGATAGGTAGCATGGCTACTGATGCACTCTGCAGTTCTACCATGATATTTGATAGTGCTATTCGATTGTGAGCACTCTATTTCTTGTAAGCCTAACCACTTTCTGATTGGTAACCATGTTCTTGAAATTGCTATTTCTTTCGAATTATATATGTATATATATGTATTTCCTTCTTACTGCATGTTCATATCTTACTGAGTTGAAGGCTCACTTCTCTTTTGAGGATTTCAGGTGATAGTGTAGCTCGTGAGGGAGCTAGTGGAAAAGATCAAGCTTCTTGACTCATTCTTCCAAGAAGTTTTCATTGTAATTATTTTGAAAAATGATTATGTATATTCATTGAATGGTATTATGACACAATATGTATTGGGAGTATACTCTAGAGCTTCGTAGTTAGTCATTTGAGGATGATAATATTTTGATGTATGAATTGTTACCTTTTGGGTACTCTTGTTCCTTAGTGATGTGAGATGCATATTTTGATCAGTAAGGAACAAGAGGAAAATATGAAATGATAATGGTAAAGATATAAATGATGTTTTAATGGATTATAGAAATGATTATTGTATGATATCTATATTTAATATGAATGTATAATATTAATGAGATCCAAGATATGAGAGTTCTACGGGTTTATGGTGGCCTTAAGCCTACCCTTGCCCTAGGACTGTCGCACCACTGGAGTTGGGGTGTGACAAGTAGTGTGAATATTAATTCTTACTTTATAACTTCCATAAATGTTCCATTAATAGATAAATTAGAGTTAGAAAACATATAAATGGACTCTAGGAAGTCTAGAGTCATAAGGATTTGACTTGAATTTCTTGGGAAAGAAAGCTCTAATTTTGAGATATATTGATTTTATATATAAGCAAGGTGAGTCAAGGACTTTAAAGTGAATGTATAAAGCAAAAGATGTTTTGAGCTATATTGAAAGGTTACCGCAAGTAAGATGAGTTATGAAACATTAATATATGATAAGCTACCTTAATTATGTTTGCTTACCTTTAATTGTTATATGTATTCTTTTATAATTATATGATTGTTATATGTATTCTTCTATAATTATATCATTGTTATTGATAAATATATTTGTTACTGTAATTCCTCCTTTTTATCATAAAGGATATGATCCATTGATACCCTCTTTAATGATGAGCCTATTGATTCATTATTAATGAGTTTAGTTTTTTTTTTTTTTTTTTTTTTTTTTAACCAAGTTCATTATTGAATCTAATTGTTTTATTGGTATTGAACTTTGCTATTAAACTATAATATGAAAATTGCTTCGTTATTATTGAGAGGCAACTTAAACATAATTATTGCTATTGTATCCACATAGCATTGACTGAACTATAGATCACGTATATGATAGTACACATTTCCCAATAAAGAATAATTCATTAGATCATATGCATCAGTGACTCATCTAACAAAGTCTAGATTGTTAGTGTTTCCATCCAAAGTGTATGCCTGCATAAGCATACAAATATTATTATGGGGATAATACTGCCCCACTTGCTATTTATTACTTATTGTTGTTTTATCATTTATGTACTGATTGATTGGTGTCATTTTTGGTAGTCGCATAATTGTTATTGATATTGACTCATATTAGATTGCTATTATTATATATGAATTGATATATGATTATTAATATTACTTCATGAACTTTCATATATTATCATATTTCATGATTCATTAAGTTAAATGCTCGCCCCTTTTTAAATATTTTTCGAGTGCTAGGGAAGAGGGTCTTGAGAGTGATGACCGAGCTTCTTAACTTTATTCTTCACAAAAGCTTACTCAAGTATAATTGTGGACATATTATGTAATACCCAGTACTTGGAACGTTAGAGTAGATATGTGTTTGCTCATGTTTGTTTGATGAATGTTAGTATGTGTATGTTTATATATGCATGGTAGATAATCTAGAATGTTATGTTGAGTATAGATTACTCCTAGAATGATTATATGTTGAGACATGACGAGTTATGACAGATTTTGAGGTGTTAAACATGTGAATGTATAAGTTGATTGAGTTTGGATAAGTTAGAATGGAGAAACATGAGAGATTCTCATCAACAAGCCTTTCACCAGTGTAATAACCAGTACTTGGAGTGTTACAGTAGATATGTGTTTGTTGTTTGTCCAATGTAATGTTAGCATATGTATGTTATATGTGCATGGTAGATGATTTTCAATGTTATATTGAGTATAGAGTACTCTCATAATGATTATATGTTGAGACATAATGAGTTATGACTAATTTTTGAGGTGTTAAACATGTGTATGTATAAGTTGGTTGAGTTTAGACAAGTTAGAATGGAGAAAATGTGAGAATTCTTCACCACCTTGAAAATGATTCATCCCCTTGAAAATGTTTCACCACCTTGAAGAAAGTTTTCATGGGAGTGAAGACCTTTTCACGGGTATGAAAGATCTTTCACCACCGTGAAAATACATTATCTGTAAATTGGCTAATTCTTCAGCTTTGCCTTCATGGGAGTCAAAATGTTCCTTCACGTCCATGAAGAAGTATTTCGAACCTAATTTAAATAGTTGCTTTCACGACCGTGAAACCTATTTACGGGCGTGAAAGTGTTAGGCCTATAAATATCCGACCCTTCGCCTTTATTTTCAAACTTCATTTATTTCGTTCTTCTTCCTCTCTTTTTTTATAAATACACCTCACCCACCCATAAATTCATTAAATTCTCTTCTCAAACACTTATTTATCTCCATTAATATAAGAATCAATAATCAAACCTTCAAGAACATCAAGATTTCATATTTCTCAAGAATCTCCATTCTAGGGTTTTAAGGTATTTATTCCAAGCTCCAATCTAAGTTTAAAATAAGTTAATATATAGTTAAAATATATGATTATGAGTTATGAATATATGTTAAAGAGCATCAATTGGCATTTATTATGGATTATAGCAAGATATATAAATGGATTTAGGGTTTTGGGTGAATAGTTGCTATTCATCCCAAACTTTCACATTTCTTTAATAAGTGATTACATTGATGCTAGAAAACATATTAGGATTCTAAAAGATGATTAGAATCATAAGAATTTACCATGTATGAACATTTTTGGGCATGAACCCTAATTATGAGTAATTGGAGATTTGACATAGGAGAGGAGAATTTAAGGAATATAGAGAAGATTATTGAATGTACAAGTAATTGAGGGAAATGCAAGGATAAATTGCTTTCAGGTAAGTATGAACTATATTAATGCATGTTCCTATCCATTAATTGTGCATGCTACTCTTTTCTTACTTCATGAAATCTTTCTTGAATTCATTATTGATGAACCTAAACCTATAAATTCAAAATTTGTAAACTATGAATTGTTGAAACCTTTCTAAATAAGCCAATTGCATGAATGACTTGGTTGTCATTTTCTTGGACCAAGATCATTATATACTTATTTGTGTGATGGAATAAAAAAATATAAATATGTGATGATGGTCTTGTGACTACTATATTTCTTAATAATATGTCCAAGTTTTATAATCCATGGCCCACATATAAATAGAATGCTCCTCCCAATGAGAGTTAGTTCATTGGTCCAATGTGCACATCAGAAACCTAGTTGACAAGGTTTTTGTCAGTGTCCCTCCTAGTTAGAGACTAGAAACACTAGACATGTGCCCTGCGTAAGCACATAGTGATGTTGAGGTGACAAGATGCACCGATACGCTATGTTATGATCTATTCTGAGTTCTATTTCATGATATGATTTGTAGTGCCATTCTTTGTGGGCATTCACATGTTAAAGAAACCATGATCGTTCACGTTATGATTCTTTGTGCCATGATTTTGATAATCTCTTTCCTTATGATATTCCCAAGGTATATTGAATATATGTTCAAGTTCATACTTATCCTCTATATCTTCATGATACTTGTAAGCATTAGTGTAGTTTATATCTTACTGAGTTAAAGGTTACTCCTCTTTTATGGATTTCAGATGATAGTGTACCTCAAGAAGGAGTTAACATAGAAGACAAAGCTTCTTGATTTATTCCTCCAAGAAGACTCTATGTAATTCTTTTGATATATATATATATATATATTATTTTGTATTATGACATTTACATGTATGAGGAGTATACTCTAGAGTTCCGTAGTTATATATTGAGGATGATTTTATTTTGATGTTTGAATTGATATACTGTGAGTTACCGTTGTTCCTTATTGATGTGGGATGCATCTTTTGATCAGTAAGGAACAAGAGGAAATCATATGATGATGTAAGGAAATTCATGAATGATGATTATATGATTCATAGAATTGAGTATTCATGATTATAACTATGTATGATGTGGATATATGTTATGTATGAGATCTAGGATATGTATGTTCTACGGGTTTATGATGGCCTTAAACCTACCCTTGCCCTAGGACCGTCGCACCACTAGAGTTGGGGTGTGACAGAGGTGATATTAGAGCCAGGTTTATAATCCTTAAGATAGAAAGATAGATAGATGTGTATAAGCCCTAATGTAAGTGTCAATTAAGATAACTATGGAGCATAAGATTCATGTCTCGTCCGTGTTATGTCTCCTTTTGGTATTGTGAACACTCATTTTTTACACCCTCAGACCCGTACCAACCCGAACGACATTCCCCGGAACCAAACCCGCGCTCGGACAGACTCGAAACGGCCTCAGAACGAAGTTGGAGCATAGGTGCCGCCCTCCAGGCTTGGCATTGCCGCCAGAGGGGGTGGCGGCGTCTGGGCGGTAGCCATCGTGTAGCATAACTCCTTGCTGTGGCATTAGCCCTCCTTCACACCTTGTGCCACCGAAACACTATGGCGGCACCACCACCCCCTTTTGGCGGTAACGTCTCCTCTTGCCAGTGGCAGTGACTATCTGCATCCGATTTTTTCCGAATCCCACATCAAAAATTGATGGGATTCGACTCCCAAAGCTCCTATTATAAGTAGAGAGCCTCCCCCCACCTCTAGAACACACAACAACATATAGCAACACATGGTAACAGACAGAAACGCGCCAAGACTCGCGAAAGCAAGGAAAAAAGACAAGAAATCATTTTTGTCACTAGATTTCGTCTTTTTTCCTCTCCAAGTGATATTTTCTTCTTCTTTAGCTCTCTTTCGATTTAAAGGAGTTGCTATTAGGGGCGTATTGAGCCTCTCAGTTGAATCTTTCCTTGAAGCAAGGTCCCTCCGCCGACTTGTTTTCTTAAGAGCCAAGAAGGCATCCCGACTCATCTCCTCGAGGCATCATCCGATCCAAGGTGGAACTCCGGTCCGGAAGAGCACTAAGTCCGCCAACATCCCTAAAAGCTAGGGAAAAGGTACATTTTCCTAACTCATCTTCTTTATTTTGGTAGAGCATTAAAATAAAGAATCAAAACATGATAAATTGGGCATAAATCAACCCTCCTTCGCAAGAAGGAAGAACTGCATGGGTTTTGATTCCCATTCGACGGGATATGCAGGCAAGCTGTATGAAAGCTTCAAATCCAAAAACGACAAAAACCATCTCTTTTCTTTTGATTATTTGCTTAATTTTGTTTGTCAAATATATTGTTTGTCAAATATATTGTTTGGGGAATGTGTGATCAACCTAGAACCCATAAGGGCTAGAGTTGATATCCCCTATTTTTGAGGTTTTGAGATGTAATAATTTTACTTTTATCACTCTCTTTAATTATTTTATTCTATTTCAATTGTTCATGCATTTATGTATTTGCTCATGCATCTTATATGTCATTCTTTAATTGTTCATAAAATCATTTTAAATCAAGGTTAAAATTGAAAGCCAAGTTCAACCGAAAACCTAGTCCCCGAACCCTCTTTGGTTTCAAGGACTAGTGCACTTTTTCCTTTGGGATAAGATTGGAGTCAAAATGGGTTTTTACCTTAAATTTTCCCAACAAAAATAACTTAAGGTGGCGACTTCAAAAATAAAAAATTGTTTTCAAATAAAAGGCGCTAAGCTCCTCTCCTCCGTGAGAAATTGCCCCATATGAGCACTCTGATGCCCCAATGCTCTCTTTTCCTTCGAAGAGAGCGGGCCCAAACGGCGGTGCTCGGGCGAGGCCTCACAGGTATAAATTTGCATTAAGTGTGCGTAGTGAGTCTGATCTTGTTTATTTTTCTTATTAGTATTGATATGCCTCTATGACGTGGTAGAGCACGTGGTCGAGGTCATCCTAGACAAGATTTACCTTCTAAATAAGGCTCTGTGGGTGGAAATAGAGTTGATGAGGTTCCTCCTGTGCCACAGGTAGATGTGTCTAACATGGCTCAACAATTAGAACAACTGCAAAGGAACTATGCAATGATAGCTGAGATCATTACTTAGCAAAGACAACAGTAGGTACCTCTAATACAGGATCCAGAGGTTCTCGTTCCTCCTGCAATTCTACCATCCGCTGTACCTCAAGCAGAAGAGTTATTATTCGAGAGATTTTTTAAGTTTAAGCCCTCATAGTATAGAGGTGAGATGCATCCTACAAATTTCCTAGAAGAAATCAAAGAGAAAGTATAGATTCTGCGGATTCCCGATAGAAGAGCCATAAAGTTTGTTGGCTATTTGATGAAGGCTGAGGCCAAGGATTGGTTCAAGAGAAGCATTTTTAGTATGCTTCAGGGAAATTAAGTTCTTTCTTAAGAGAGATTCAAAGAATTGGTGTTGAATGAGGTTCTTTTAGAGAGTATAAGAGAAGCTAAATTTATATAGTTTGAAAGATTGGTTTAGACACCTGGTATGAGTGTTTCAGAGTATGCCAGGAAGTTCAGTCGGTTGAGAAAATTTTCTCCAACTTTGGTGCCTACAGAAGCAGCACAAATTTAGAGGTTTCATAGAGGATTGATGGCTTCACTGTCTAAACTCCTAGCTGCTCTTGAGTTTGACTCTTACTATAAGCTGGTAGATGAGGCTAGAGTAATTGAGAATAGAGAGATGGAAGCTAGATTTGAAAAAGCAGAGAAGCAAAAAGTTAAAACAGGTAGTTCTTCTAAACAAGAGAGTGGGGTGAAAAGTATGGGAGTAACTCATCAGTCATCTCCTAAGAGTGGGTATGAGGACCTTCAAAGAGACCACAACAGAGTTGGACTACCATTGGACCCACTTTTCAGATGAGTCATGGTTCAACTAGTTTTGCACCATTTAGGACTTCTAATCCTTTGTGTTCTACGTGTGGTAAACTTCATAGAGGCCCTTGTTTTTATGTGATAGGAGCATGCTTTAGGTGTGGACAACAAGGTCGTGTGCTCAAGAATTTTCCACAATCATCCTATGGAGTTAGACCTCAAGCTTCCCAGACAACAATTTAGATGGATAGGGAGAAGAGTATTAGTCAGCAGCCAGGTGCAGGTCGAGGCATTTTTGGCAGGACTCTAGAGGTTGGCAGAGGATCAGGTCAGCATGTGGCTCAAGCTTTAGGGTCAATTCCCATGCATAGAGGCAGAGGGAGAGTTTTTGCTTTGGCACAGCATGAGCCCCAGACATCTAACATGGTTGTTACAGGTATTCTTCCGATCCAAACTTCAAATGCTAGAGTGTTGTTTGATTCAGAAGCTACACATTCCTTTGTGTCATCATGTTTTGCTAAGAAATTGCAGGTGCCCTGTGAGTTGCTTGAAACTGTGTTGATTGTTTCTACTCCTTTGGAAGAAGAGATTGAAGTCCAAAACTCTTATCCTTCATGTGTGGTTAACATAGGTGGCAAGAACTTGAATGTAGATTTGATTGAATTGCCTGTACTAGAATTTGATGTGATTTTGGGCATGGATTGGTTGTCCAAGCACTATGCTACCATAGATTGTAATGGGAAGAAGATAGTTTTCAAGCCACTTTTAGGTGAGGAGTTTGAATTTCAAGGGGAGAGGAGCGAAGTACCATACAATGTCATATCTGCCATTGGGGCAAGAAGGTTGTTGAGAAAGAGTTACCAAGGTTATTTGGCTTATGTCCAGGATACTCGAAAGGAAGTGAAAGGCATGGAGCATATTCCAATAGTTAGTGAGTTTTCAGACGTTTTTCCTGAAAAATTACTAGGGCTGCCACCAGATAGAGAGATAGAGTTCGGTATCGAGTTGCTACCTGGCATGAGTCTGATTTCTATTCCTCCCAACCATATGGCACCAATTGAGCTGAAAGAATTGAAAGTTCAATTGCAAGATATACTTGACAAAGGATTTATCAGACCTAGTAGTTCGCCATAGGGAGCACTAATGCTCTTTGTGAAGAAGAAAGATGGTTTTATGAGATTGTGCATAAATTTTAGGCAGCTTAACAAAGATACCATCAGGAACAAGTATCGTTTACTAAGGATAGATGATTTGTTTGACCAGTTACAAGGTGCTAGTTATTTCTTCAAGATAAACTTGAGGTTTGGTTATCATCAGTTGAGAATTCGGAATAAGGATTTCAGACCAGATATGGACATTATGAGTTCTTAGTGTTGCCATTTGGATTGACTAATGCACCGGCCACATTTATGGACTTGATGAATAGGGTGTTCAGGCTATTTTTGGACAAGTTTGTCATTGTATTCATCGATGACATTCTTGTATATTCTAGGAGCAAGGAATATTATAAAGAACATCTTTGGATTGTATTGCAAACCTTGAGGAAGCATTAGTTGCTTGCTAAGTTATCCAAGTGTGAGTTTTGGATCGATAGTAATTGTTTCCTTGGGCATATGGTGAGTAAGGAATGACTTAAAGTTGATCCGAAGAAAGTGAATGCGATCCTTAATTGGCCTAGACCCATAAATGTTTCTGAAGTTAGAAGTTTCTTGGGTTTAATAGGGTATTATAGGAGGTTTGTACAAGATTTTTCTAAGATTGCAGCACCTTTGACCAAGCTTACTTAGAAGCAAGTGGAATTCCAATGGACGGATGCTTACAAAGGGAGTTTCCACAAATTGAAGACTTGTCTTACCACGACACTTATTTTGGCTTTACCGTTAGGAGAAGAAGGATATGCAGTTTATTGTGATGCATCTAGAGTTGGACTTGGATGTGTACTTATGCAACATAGTAAAGTGATAGCCTATGCTTCTAGACAGTTAAAGAAGCATGAGGTGAATTCCCCTACGCATGATCTTGAGATGGCTGCAGTTGTATTCGCATTGAAGATATGGAGACACTACTTGTATGGAGAGAAGTGTGAAATCTTCATAAATCATAAGAGTTTGAAGTATATCTTCCAGCCGAAGGATCTCAATATTTGGTAGAGGAGATGGATGGAATTATTAAAAGATTACGATTATGAAATTTTGTACCATCCAGGAAGGGCTAATATGGTAGTGGATGCTTTGAGTAGAAAATCTTTGGGAAGTTTAGCCCATATCCAAGTTAGTAGAAGATCTCTAGTGAGAGAGGTGCAGAGTTTACATGATATGGGGATTAGATTGGATCTGTCAGATATGGGTATGCTTTTGGCTCATTTTCAAGTTAAACTGGTACTTATTAATCAGATAAGAGAAGCGCAAGATAAGGATCCTCAGTTGGTAAAGCTAAAGAACGATGTGGGAACAAAGAGAGCTCCAGGCTTTTCCATAGTTGAATGTCTACTAAGATTGGGCAATAGATTATGTGTTCTAGCTGTGGATGGATTGAGAGATGTGATTCTTAAGAAAGCTCATCATTCCAGCTATAGTGTATATCCAGGTGCAACAAAGATGTACCACGACATCAAGAGTTCTTATTGGTGGAGTGGAATTAAAAGAGATATCGTAGAATATGTAGCTAAATATCTAAATTGTCAGCAAGTTAAGTTCGAGCATCAGAAGCCTTCAGGACTACTTCAGCAGTTGCCATTTCCCGAATGGAAATGGGAGAGAGTGACTATGGATTTTGTGGTTGGTTTGCTAAGGACTTTAAGAGGCCATGATTTGATATGGGTTATTGTTGATAGATTGACCAAGTCAGCTCACTTCTTGCCAGTCAAGATGACTTATATGGCTTTTCAGTATGCACAGATATATGTTAAGGAGATTTTCAGGCTTCATAGAGTTCTAGTTTCGATCATTTCATATAGAGGTACTTAGTTCACCTCAAGATTTTAGCAGAAATTGCAAGAGTGCTTGGGTACACAATTTGATTTGAGCACAGTATTTCATCCACAGATGGATAGGCAACCAGAGAGGACCATCCAAACTCTAGAAGACATGCTGAGCATGTGCATTATAGACTTTGGAGGAAATTGGGATACTCACTTGCCATTGATAGAATTTGCCTACAACAATAGCTACCATTCAACAATCCAGATGTCTCCTTATGAAGCTTTGTATGGCAGGAAATGCAGATCTCCTTTGTGTTAGGATGAGGTTAGAGAAAAACATATCGAAGAACCATAATTGATAAGATATACGTCAGAGAAGATTCCACTAATTCGAGAGAGATTAAGGATAGCTTTTGAGTTATGTCGAACCAAAGAGAAAAGACCTTCAATTTTCCATTGGAGATCTAGTGTTCTTAAAGATCTCACTGATGAAAGGAGTTCTATGATTTGGCAAGAGAGGTAAGCTATCTCCATGATTTAATGGACCCTTTGAGATTCTGAGCAAGATTGGAGAGGTCTCATACAAGCTAGCTTTGCCACCTAACATGGATAAAGTGTAGCCAGTATTCCATGTATTGATGCTTCAAAAATACGTCGCCAATCCTTCTCATGTGCTACAAGTTTCGACAGTGGACCTTCAAAAAGACGTGACGTATAAAGAGGTTCCATTCGCCATTATGGACAAAATGATCAAGAGACTATGAAACAAGGATATAGCAATAGTTAAGATCCTATAGAGGAATTAAGCAATAGAAGAGTGCACTTGGGAGAGTGAACAAAGCATGCAGGATAAGTACCCTTATCTATTCTAAGAGCAAGGTAAGTCTTAAAAATTCGAGGATGAATTTTCTTAAGGTGGGGAGAATGTTAACCAGTACTTGAAGTGTTAGAGTAGATATGTGTTTGTTGTTTTTCTAATGTAATGTTAGCATATGTATGTTATATGTGCTTGGTAAATGATTTTAAATGTTATACTGAGTATAGATTACTCCTAGAATGATTATATATTGAGACATGATATGTTATGACTGATTTTTGAGGTGTTAAACATGTGTATGTATAAGTTGGTTGAGTTTGGACAAGTTAGAATAGAGAAAATATGAGAATTCTTCACCACCTTGAAAATGATTCACCCCCTTGAAAATGTTTCACCACCTTCAAGAAAGTTTTCACGGGAGTGAAGACCTTTTCACGGGCGTGAAATATCTTTCACCACTGTGAAAATACTTTCTGTGTAAATTGGCCAATTCTTCAGCTTTGTCTTCACAGGCGTGAAATGTCCCTTCACGACCATGAAGAAGTGTTTCAAACCCAATGTAAATAGTGACTTTCACGACCGTGAAACCTATTTACGGGCATGAAAGTGTTGGGCCTATAAATATCCGCCCCTTCTCCTTTATTTTCAAACTTCATTTATTTCGTTCTTCTTCCTCTCTTTCTTCATAAATACACCTCACCCACCCATAAATTTATTAAATTCTCTTCTCAAACACTTATTTTATCTCTATTAACACAAGAATCAAGAATCAAACAATCAATAATATCAAGATTTCAGATTTCTCAAGAATCTCTATTTTAGGGTTTTAAGGTATTTATTCTAAACTCTAATCTAAGTTTAAAATACGTTAATACATAGTTAGAATATATGATTATGAGTTATGAATAGATGTTTAAAAGCATCAATTGGCATTTATTATGAATTATAGCAAGATATATATATATGGATTTAGAGTTTTGGGTAAATAGTAGCTATTCATCCCAAACTTTCACATTTATTTAATAAGTGATTAAATTGATGCTAGAAAACATATTAGGATTCTAAAAGATGATTAGAATCATAAGAATTTACCATGTATGAACATTTTTGGACATGAACCCTAATTATGAGTAATTGGAGATTTGACATAGGAGATGAGAATTTAAGGAATATAGAGAAGATTATTGAATGTACAAGTAATTGAGGGAAATACAAGTATAAATTATTTTTAGGTAAGTATGAACTATGTTAATGTATGTTGCTATCCATTAATTGTGCATGCCACTCTTTTCTTACTTTATGAAATCATTTTTGAATTCATTATTAATGAACCTAAACCTATAAATTCGAAATTTGTAAACTATGAATTGTTGAAACCCTTTTAAATAAGCCAATTGCATGAATGACTTCGTTGTTGTTTTATTGGAGCAAGATCATTATATTCTTATTTGTATGATGGAATAAAAAAAATATATGTGATGATGGTCTTGTGACCACTATGTTTCTTGATAATACGTCCAAGTTATATAAGCCATAACCCACATGTAAATAGAACGTTCCTCCCAATGAAAGTTAGTTTATTGGTCCAATATGCACATCGGGAACCCAGCTGACAGGGTTTTTGTCAATTTTCATCCTAGTTGGGGACAAGAAACACTAGGCATGTACCCTGCGCAAGCACATAGAGATGTTGAGGTGACAAGGTGCACCGATACGCTATGCTATGATCTATTATGAGTTCTATTTCATGATATGATTTGTAGTGCCATTCTTTGTGGGCATTCACATGTTAAAGAAACCATGATCGTTCACGTTATGATTCTTTGTGCCATGATTCTGATAATCTCTGTCCTTATGTTATTCCAATAGTTTATTGAAAATATGTTCAAGTTCATACTTATCCTCTATATCTTTGTGATACTTGTCAACATTAGTGTAGTTTATATCTTACTGAGTTGAAGGTTCACTCATTTTTTGTGGATTTCAAGTGATAGTGTAACTCGAGAAAGAGTTAACATAGAAGACATAGCTTCTTGATTTATTCTTCCAAGAAGTCTCTATGTAATCCTTTCGATATATATAATTCTGATAATCTCTGTCCTTATGTTATTCCAATAGTTTATTGAAAATATGTTCAAGTTCATACTTATCCTCTATATCTTCGTGATACTTGTTAGCATTAGTGTAGTTTATATCTTACTGAGTTGAAGGTTCACTCATTTTTTGTGGATTTCAAGTGATAGTGTAACTCGAGAAAGAGTTAACATAGAAGACATAGCTTCTTGATTTATTCTTCCAAGAAGTTTCTATGTAATTCTTTTGATATATATATATATATATATATATATATATATATATATATATATATATATATATATTATTTTGTATTATGACATTTACATGCATGAGGAGTATACTCTAGAGCTCTATAGTTAGATGTTAAGGATGATTTTATTTTGATGTTTGAATTGATATACTGTGAGTTATCCTTGTTCCTTATTGATGTGGGATGCATCTTTTGATAGGTAAGGAATAAGAGGAAATTATATGATAATGTAAGGAAATGCATGAATGATGATTATATGATTTATAGAATTGAATATTCATGATAATAACTATATATGATATGGATATATGTTATGTATGAGATCCAAGCTATGTGTGTTTTACGGGTTTATGGTGGCCTTATGCCTATCCTTGCCCTAGGATCATCGCACCACTGGAGTTGGTGTATTTGGTCATAAACCCTAATTGTGAGTATTTAGAGATTTGACATAGGAGAGAAGAACACAAGAAAATAGAGAAGATTATTGAATGTACAAGTAATTGAGTGAAATACAAGGATAATTTGCTATGAGGTAAGTATAAACATTGCATATGCATGTTGTTTCCTTGAAATTGATTGTTCAATCCTTCCTAATGTACATGTATATGATTCTTATATTATGAAATACTGTATTGTTAACCTATTAAATGAATTCCCATGATGTTCTCAAATGAATGATAATTTGTTCCATGTAATCACTTTATTTATTGTAAATGACTTGGTCATTCTTCCTTGGACCAAGCTCATATGAACCCTATTTGCTAACTTGAATGAATTCATATTTATATGTTAATAGACTTATGACCAATATGATTCTTTGTGAAATCCAAGCTATATGACCTATGATATGCATATGTATAGAATGTTCTTCCCAATGAGAGTAAATTCATTAGTCTATTGTGCACTTTGGAAGCCCAACTGATAGGATTTTTATCAATGTTCTACCTACAGTGGGCCATGAGCTCTAGGCATATGCCCGACCAAACATATGTGTTACGATAAGGTAGCAAGGCTACTGATGCATTCTGATGTTGATGACAGTTCTATCATATGATTTGATAGTGTTATTCGATTGTGAGCACTTTTGTTCTTATAAGCATAACCTTATGAAACTTCCATACCTATATTCCTTTGGCTTGACCTTTGCATTGCATGTTTATATCTTACTGAGTTGAAGGCTCACTCCTCTTATGTGGATTTCAGGTGATAGTGTAGCTCTAGAGGGAGCTAACATAGAAGACAAAGCTTTTTGGTTCATTACTCCAATAAGACTATATGTAATTCTTTTGATGTATGTTATTTTGTATTATGGTATTTATATGTATGAGGAGTATACTCTAGAGCTTCATAGTTAGATGTTGAGGATGATATTATTTTGATGTCTGAATTGATACATTATGGGTTGCCCTTGTTCCTTATTGATGTGGGATGTATCTTTTGATTGGTAAGGAACAAGAGAAAATCATATGATGATGTATGGAAATGCATGAATGATGATTATATTATTCATAGAAATAAGTATACATGATGATAACTATGTATGATATGGATATATGTTATATATGAGATCCAGGATATGAGTGTTCTATGGGTTTATGGTGGCCTTAAGCCTACCCTTACCCTAGGACTGTTGCACCACTGGAGTTAGGGTGTGACAAAGGATGGTATCATAGCTATAAGTTTATAATCCTTAAGATAGAAAGATAGATAGATGTGCATGAGCCCTAGTATAAGTGTTGATTAAGATAACTATGTAGCATAGGATTCATGTCTCGTCCGTGTTGTGTCTTCCTTTGGTATAGATATGCGTTAAGTGTGCGTAATGAATCTGATCTTGTTTGTTCTTCTTATCAATATCGAGATGCCTCCAAGACGTAGTATTGGATGAGGTCGAGGTCGTCCTAGATGAGATTTGCCTTCTAAAAAAGGCTTTATGGGTGGAAATGGAGGTGATGAGGTTTTTCCTGTGCCATAAGTAAATGTGGCCAATATGGCTCAATAATTAGAACTGCTGCAAAGGAACTATACAATGATAGTAGAGTTCATTACTCAGTAAAGACAGCAGCAGGTACCTCCAGTACAGGCTCCAGAGATTCCCCATCCTTCTAGCAGTTCCACCACCCATTGTACCTCAAGTAGAAAACATATCATTCGAGAGATTTCTTAAGCTTAAGCCCTCAGAGTATAGAGGTGAAGTGGATCCTACAAATTTCCTAGAAGAAATCAAAGAGAAAGTATAGATTTTGTGGATTCCCAATAGAAGAGCCATAATGTTTGTTGGCTATTTGATGAAGGCTGAGGCCAAAGATTGGTTCAAGAGAAGCATTTCTGGTATGCTTCGGGGAAACAAAGATCTTTCATGGGGGAGATTCAAGGAATTGGTACTGAATGAATTCCTTCTAAAGAGCGTGAGAGAAGCTAAATCTATAGAGTTTGAAAGATTGGTTCAGACACCTAGTATGAGTGTTTCAAAGTACACTAGGAAGTTCAGTCAGTTGAGCAGATTTGCTCCAGCTTTGGTGTCTACAGAAGCGGCACGGATTCAAAGGTTTTATAGAGGATTAATGGCTCCACTGTTTAAACTCCTAGCTACTCTTGAGTTTGACTCTTACTCTAAGCTGGTGAATAAGGCTAGAGTAATTGAGAATAAAGAGATGGAAGCTAGTTCTAGAAGAGCAAAGAAGAAGAGAGTTAAAACAAGTAGTTCTTCTAAACAAGAGACTGGGGTGAAAAGTATGAGAGTAACTCATCATTTAGCTCCATAGAGTGGGAATGAAGGACCTTCAAAGAGACCACAACATTGTCGGACTACCCCTGGACCTACTTCTCAGATGAGTCATGATTTAACTAATTTTACACCATCTAGGACTCATAATCTCTTGTGTCCTATGTGTGGTAAATTTCATAAAGGCCCTTGTTATTATGCGACAAGAGCATACTTTATGTATGGACAATAAGGTCATTTACTCAAGTATTATCTACAACCATCCTTTGGAGTTAGAACTCAGGCTTTTCAGACCCCAATTCATATAGATAAGGAGAGTAGTTTTAGTCAGAAGCCAGGTGTGGGCCGAGTCATTTTAGGCAGGACTCTAGAGGTTGGCAGAGGGTCAGGTCAGTATGTGGTTCAAGCTTTGAGGTCAATTCCCATGGGTATAGACAGAGGTAAAGTTTTTTCTCTAGCACAATATGAGGCCCAAACATCTAACACAATTGTTACAGGTATTCTTCTGATATAAGCTTTGAATGCTAGAGTGTTGTTTGATTCAGGAGCTATGCATTCCTTTGTGTTATTATGTTTTGCTAAAAAATTGCATGTGTCCTGTGAGTTACTTGAAACTGTGATGATTGTTTTTGCTCCTTTGGAGGAAGAGATTGAAGTCCATAACTCTTATCCCTTATGTGTGGTTAACATAAGTGGCAATAACTTGAATGTAGATTTGATTGAATTGCCTGTGTTAGAATTTGACGTGATTTTGGGCATGGAATGGTTGTCCAAGTACTATGCTATTATAGATTGTAATGGGAAGAAGATAGTTGTCAAGCCACCTTCAGGTGAGGAGTTTGGATTGAGAGGAGTGAAGTACCATACATTGTGATATCTGCCCGGCCAAGTATATGTGTTACGATAAGGTAGCAAGGCTACTGTTGCGTTCTGATGGTGATGACAGTTCTATCATATGATTTGATAGTACTATTCAATTGTGAGTACTTATGTTCTTATAAGTATAACCTTATGAAACTGCCATACCCATGTTCCTTTGGCTTGACATTTGCATTACATGTTTATATTTTACTTAGTTGAAGGCTCACTCATCTTTTATGGATTTCAGGTGATAGTGTAGCTCGAGAGGGAGCTAACATAGATGTCACACCTAAACTCCAGTGGTGCGACGGTCCTAGAGTAAGGGTAGGCTTAAGGCCACCATAAACCTATAGAACTCCCATATCCTGGATCTAATTTATATTACACATTTATATTAAATATAGATATCATACAATAATCATTTCTATGATCAATATAAACATAATTCATATCTTTCTTTTTATATCATTTCATAAATTTTCTCTTGTTACTTACTGATCAAAAGATGCATCCCACATCACTAAGGAACAAGAGGAACCCACTAAATCATACATCAAAATATTATCATCCCCAATGACCAACTACAGAGCTCTAGAGTATACTTCCAATACATATTGTGTCATAATATCATTCAATGAATATACATAATCATATTTCAAAATAATTACTATGAAGGCTTCTTGGAAGAATGAGTCAAGAAGTTGGATCTTCTCTACTAACTCCTTTACAAGCTACACTATCACCTGAAATCCACAGAAGAGGAGTGAGCCTTCAACTCAGTAAGATATGAACATGCAATAAGAAAGAAATACATTATATATAGAATATCAATGTCAAGAACATGGGGAAATCAGAAAGTGGTTAGGCTTACAAGAAATGGAAATGCTCATAATCGAATAGCACTATCAAATATCATGGTAGAAATACAGAGTGCATCAGTATCCATGCTACCTATCACAATAGAGCGCATCAGTAGTCCTTGTTACCTTATCGCAAACGCATGCTTGGCCAGGCATACGCCTAGAGCTCGTGGTCCTTTCTAGGTGGAACACTGGTACAGTAACCCTACCAGCTAGGTTCCCAAAGTGCACAACAGACCAATGAATTTACTCTCATTAGGAAGAGCATTATATACATAGGGTCATATGGTTTCATCTCACAAGAAACATATTGGTCACAAGACCATCAACATATATTTCAATTTCAATCAGTTTAACAAGTAAGAAGCAAGTAGGAATCATGTGAACTTGATCCAAGAAAATTGACCAAGTCACTTACAATATATATATATATATATATATATACACCTATACATGGTAATTTCATGAACAAGTGAGAAATCTCGATTTTTAGAATATCATAAATTTTCAATTAATAGCTCAAGGATATAATATCAAATATGCAAGAATCATATGGTTTAGCATTATGAATATTCGGTCATATCATCTCAAAGAAATAATAAACAATTTGCAATGTTCATACTTACCTCAACACAATTTACTCTCGAATTTCCTTTAACAGATTGCCCATAAAAATCTCCTCAATTTCCTTGTTTTCCTTCTCCTAAGAAATTTTCCCAAATATAAAAAATTAGGTTTTTTTCCTAAATCAATAATATTCAACATGATTTCTGAATATTTAACCATCTTAGAGTTTCTATTCTTAATTCTCATCATCAATTTAATTCATCTCTTAAAGAAAAATCTGCATTTAATTTGAATTTACTGTTCATATTACTATTCATGACAATTCATAAATTCTAATTCCTCCAACATTAATTACAATGTATAACCTTAAAATGCTTGCAATAAATTCTATATACCTTTAATTGACTATTCTAACCATCGGAATTTATTAATCTAACAAGAAATGGACATTTGAAGAAAATTTATCTTATTTCTCCAAAACTGACTTCCTGAAATATTCTACTTGATTTTGATAATTTCTGCCTTGAAATATGCTAATCTAGAGATCTAATGCATTAATTTTTATTATTAATGCCTTAGACAAGAAATGGAACAAATCTGGGAAAGACGGAAGAAGAACGAAGAAAAAAGAAAGAAAATCGTGGAGAAAATCGCTACTGGCCACTGGGTTAAATAGGCCACTGCCTAAAATCCCGCTCGCCAGCTCTCCTCGCCAACCTGCCTCGACAATGCTACCTCGCATAAGCCAGCTCGCAATTCCCAACTCGCACTTTTCAGCTCGCCAAACTAATCCGGTAATGCCACTTCGCAACAGCCACTTTGCGAATCCCACTTCGCATAACCAACTCGCATATGTTGCCTCGCCAAACTCTCATCGCGAACTCTTCCTCGTATATGCCACCTCGCATATGCCACCTTGGCAATACCTCTTCACCAACTCTACTCGCGAACTACCACCTCGCACATTCCCTCTTCGCCAAACTCTGCTCGCGAATTGCCACTTCGCACATTCCCTCTTCGCATAATGCCACCTCGCCTTTTCCTCTTCGCCAAATCCTTCTTCGCCTAACTCCACTTCGCATATGCCACCTCGCATATGCCTCTTTTCCAATTGCCACTTTGGAAATCTCACCTCGCCACTTCACCACTTCGCTTGCTCGCATTACCGGCTCGCAAATGCCACCTCGCATTTTGTCGGCTCGCCATAACCAGTCTCTGCCCAAACTAAGACTCTTCCCTGATAACTTATACTTAATCAGGTCGCAAATGAGCTACGAACATCCAAACTTCCTAATTCTTTTTGTCACTTAAAATAGACATGCAGGGGCTCAACATATCCAAAATTCAAATCATAAAGGCAACTACACTGACCATGGTGACTTTCTAAATTCACCCAGACTTACTGCCCCAAAATCCATTCAAACAGACCTGATAAATTCTACTCTCCACTGATTTATGCTTATCTAAAATTCCTGAAATTTTATAGAAAACATCACAACACACAAAGGAACATTACTCATGTTTACACCTTTGGCTCAAACTGTCTCAGTCATTCCCAGAAATTTCAAACAGACACAGACTTCCTGCAGAAATACTAAACCAGACAAGTCCTGCTCAAGGAGACATAACTCCTCACACACACAGAATTTTATCAAACCATTTTATAGAATTGAAAGACATAGATACACAACTTTTATGTTTTATACTTTACCAAATTATTTCTTTAAGATCATGCAATCAACCTCACAAATTCTTACAACTAGAAATTTACTGCATCTACTCCAAACATTCATATCTTAAATTAATTAATTCTTCAAATATACAATAAATAAAATACCACAAAATGGTAAATATTACAATAGAAGACAAATCTTCTTGATTCATTCCTCTATGAAAACTATATGTAATTCTTTTGATGTATATTATTTTGAATTATGGTATTTATATGTATGAGGAGTATACTCTAGAGCTCCGTAGTTAGATGTTGAGGATGATATTATTTTGATTTCTGAATTGATACATTTTGGGTTGTCCTTATTCCTTGTTGACGTAAGATGTATATTTTGATGGGTAGGGAACAAGAGAAAATCATATGATGATGTATGGAAATACATGAATGATGATTATATGTGTCACAACCCACATTATAGGGTTGTGACGGTCCTAGGGCACGGGAATAATTTACATACCAGTACCACGAAGAACCCAAGTTACATGCTTTCATTTCATTTAATCATTTTATCACTTTTTTTTTTCAAAAACACTTTGAGTTTACAGAAAATCGGACAGAGTTTCCCCTGAAATATTAACATTGCCCAAATAGAAAACATAACAAAACACTTCTAATATCAATATCAAACCCC
>CANXYC010753918.1:0-33144 GCA_948193065.1 Aleurites moluccanus | reverse complement strand
TAATCAACTTATGTAATTTATTTTTTTGGTTTTGCCCTAATTTTTTCCCTTTTGGTTTTTTTACAAATCCCCCCCCCCCCCCCCCCCCCCCACCTTTTTTTTTTCATGGGCTTAATTTTTGCAGTGTAAACAAAAAATTATATGTATGGTTAATGTGACCATGCATATCAAAAGACAACCTTTTTTTTTATATTCTTGATATGTTTTCCAATTTTTTTGGATCTTAAAATACGCAACTTGGTTTTTGCTGGTTTTCAGGATCCCATGTGTCATCACAGAATGCTATTGGATCGTGGCTCGTTGGAGCTAAATTTGATAATACTGGATCATCTCTGTTGACTGACATTCCCAGCTTCAGCAAAACTCCACATCATTTGTGTGATCAGAAATCTTATGTTGGACAACCTAGTGGAGCTGAAATCATTACTCATAAGTTAACAGATCCTAAATTAGATGGAAATATTCCAGGTTCTGTGGCTACGGGAGATAGATTGATTGCTGTTATAGATGATCAAGCACTAGCAGCAGTTCCTCAGAGATTAATTCAGGTCTGTTGTCTGTATACTGCAGTTGTTTTTATCTTAAAGAACATTTATCTTTGTCAGTCTGATTTCTTCATTGATTTTATGATTAGTCTGTGTTTCTTATGTAACTAACTATGAATGCAGAAGATAGACTTGAGGTTGATAAGTAGCCTAATTCAAGGTTTCTTTGAAGATTATGATCTATGGTCAAATAGATACATGCATACAAATTACTTGAAATGGATTAGTACTGGATTTGCCAAATTGCAATTACCATACCATTAGAACCCACACCTTTGTGCTGTTTTACTTTATATAATCTTGCTCATCACTTGTCTTTCCATATGGTTTGATCACAAGTATTGCCTTTGTGGCAGAATGATTCTGTATCTATTTGCTGCATGTCATGGCAATGTCAGTTTTAGTTATTATCTTACTGTTTTTTGTGTTGTTCTAATCAACATAATGCACCTTGTCTTATATGTATTTTGGTTAATGCTTCCTACGGCGAAGAGTCAACGAGTGATGGTTATAGCATATTTGGTTGTTGCAGGAGCATGATTTTAAACTGATTCCTCCCCAGTTTCTTGATTGTTCGGGCTCTCAAACAGCTGCTTCTACTGCACAAACTGATAACTTACCCAAAGATGGTGCAAATCCAAATGAATTGGGAGAGCTAAAGAAACTTGACAGTTTTGGGAGATGGATGGATAAAGAAATTGGTGGTGATTGTGATGATTCTTTGATGGCGTCTGACTCTGGCAATTACTGGAATACGCTGGGAGCTGAGAATGAAGACAAGGAAGTTTCCAGTTTGTCACACCATATGCAGTTAGATATTGAATCATTGGGTCCTTCTCTTTCCCAGGAACAACTTTTTAGCATTCTTGATTTCTCACCAGACTGGGCTTATTCTGGTTCTGAAACAAAGGTTTGTGCATTCATCTTAGAGAAGTTTTCTTTTTCCCTTTTCTTTTTGGTTGGGGAAACTACTTTTTAATATGTCCTTATTTCATTAAAGATATTTTCAGCAGAATTTTGACGGATGAATTACACTGATGGTCAGTGGTGGTTCCTTTTGTCAGGTTCTAATCATTGGTGCATTTTTAGGAAGCAAGAAGTTTTCCATTGAAACCAAATGGGGTTGTATGTTTGGTGAAATTGAAGTTTCTGCTGAAGTTCTGACAGATAATGTTATCAGATGTCAAGCCCCTCTACACGCTACTGGGCGGGTCCCATTCTATATCACCTGCCGTAACAGGTTAGCATGCAGTGAGGTGAGGGAATTTGAGTATCGTGAAAATCCATCGAGAATCGCTTCTGCAATTGTTAAAAGTGTGCAAGAGGAGGAACTATGCTTTCAAGTGCGTCTGGCAAAGTTATTGCATTTGGGCCCAGATAGGAAATGGCTGGATTGCTACATTGAGGGATGCAACAAATGTAAGCTAAAAGGTATATTATATTCAATGAGAAATGATGGCAAGAATGATTCGCCAGGGGTTAGAGAGAATTGTATAGTCTCTGAAGTGAATGGCTCAAATGCTAGGGATAAATTGATCCAAAGTTTGCTAAAGGACAGGCTTTGTGAGTGGCTGATCTGTAAAGTTCATGAAGGAGGTAAAGGTCCAGATCTATTGGATAATGAAGGCCAAGGAGTTATACACTTGGCTGCTGGTCTTGGGTATGAATGGGCCATGAGACTTATAGTTGCAGCCAGTAACAATCCCAATTTCAGGGATGCACAGGGAAAAACAGCACTTCACTGGGCATCATACTTCGGGAGGTCAGACACCTATGCTGAGTTTCCTTCTTTTGGTTCTTGTTTAATATTCTGTAATTTCATAGTTAGTATTTTGATGGCTATTCTCATTAAATCATTTCCTTACTGTTAGAAAATTATATCTATCAATCTGGTATATTTTGTTATTGATTCCTCGTTCCAGCGCTGCAATATCATCAGTTGGAATTTACTTTTATTCTATATTTTTTTTGGGCCTTCATGTTTTTTATTTTCATTTAAATGCTTGAAAGTCCTTGTTTTAGTGTCTTTAAAATTATACTATCATATTCACATTTCTGCTCTCTTACTCCAGAGAAGAAACTGTCATTGCACTTGTTAGATTGGGTGTGGATCCAACGGCTGTTGATGATCCAACCCCAGCATTTCCTGGAGGACGAATTGCAGCTGATTTAGCATCGAGTCAAGGGCATAAAGGAATAGCTGGATACTTGGCTGAAGCATTTTTAACTAGGCACCTTTCTTCATTAAATATCAAAGAAAATGTGACAGATAGTGTTTCTGCAACCATTGCAGCAGAAAAAGCTACTGAGATTGCAGCCCAAGTTGCCCTTCCACTAAATGGGCACACGGATGATCAGCTTTCCTTGAAAGGTTCTCTTGCTGCTGTCAGAAAATCAGCTCTTGCAGCTTCTCTTATTCAAGCAGCCTACCGGTCTTATTCATTTAATTATAGACAATTTCCTAAGATCAGTGATGATACTGAAGTTTCACTTGACCTGGCTGCCCTTGGTTCTTTGAACAAAGATCAAAGGAGAAGTCATTTTGAAGATTATTTGCATTCGGCAGCTGTGAAGATCCAACAAAAATATCGAGGTTGGAAGGGAAGAAAAGAATTTTTGAAGATTCGCAATCGAATTGTAAAAATTCAGGTATGATGCTTTATTGATTCTTTAATTTTTTGACAATAATTACTCTCCATTATGAAGCAAGAGTATTGTCTATATACTAAATCATGACCTGTTCCCGAAATGTGCTTACCTGAGTTCACAAAGTCAAATATATTCTTTACAAGCAACTTATGGTTTGTCAATCTGTTCCTGAGTGGTTCTTTTGGCATTTCTGAACATTTTCCAAGGTTGCGTTATTTTTCCTCAATTATTTTCTTTTCCTTTTCTGGTACCATGTCTATCTAGAGCTGTTGAATTGAAACTTTGGTTGTGCCTATCCTCGATAATGATGACAAGAAGCTTGTATAGGAACCATGAATTTCATGTTTGTTAGTAGAGTGGTTTGCAAATTCTAATCCAGTCTGCCTTTTGTTTTCAGGCTCATGTGAGAGGACGTCAAGTACGCAAGCAGTATAAAAAGGTTATTTGGTCTGTTAGTATAGTTGAAAAGGCAATACTTCGTTGGAGGCGCAAGGGATCTGGTTTGCGAGGATTTCGAGTGGAAAAGAATACAGGAGATACAATACTAGGAACTGACAAAACTGATGAATATGAATTTTTGAGAATTAGCCGCAAACAGAAGTCTGCTGGAGTTGAAAATGCTCTTGCAAGGGTCAAGTCAATGGTTCGAGACCCTGCAGCTCGTGACCAGTACATGAGGCTAGTTACAAAATTTGAGAATCTCAAGGTAATGTTGTATCAGTTTCAGCAGTAAACTTAAATGTAGCTGCCAAAGCTTCTCTAATTTAACTGCTATCATCAGTCCTATCTTATATCTGATTTATAATGCTACAATGGTTAGCCCGTTCTGAAAGGAACATGTTATTTTGATGTCAGTTTTCCTTCTGGAAATGATATATTAGTTTCTCTGCTTGGAATAAACATCAATCTCTCTTACATGCGTGCACCATACACTTCTCGTTGCCATTTGATTATATTCCTTTTTGGCTTGAAATGTGTTCAAAAATTGATTGCACTGTTGCATGCTGTACTTTATTTTCAACAGATGACTGACGAAGGGAATATGGTATCAAGGCAAGATGAAAGTTCCTGATAGAGAACTGCATGCTTTAAAGGCTGATGAGTGATCCAGTAAATTGATGTCAATATTGAGATGGCATCAAGCTGCTTCTTGGTTCATCAAGCTTGCTAATTATTATTTAATCATCTAACCTGGTGGATTTTAGTACCAAAATGTAGGAGTATAATGGGGGGGAGAGAGAGGATGGTAATGTGGGATTGTAAATGTGATTTTCGTTTCAAATGCTAGTCAAATTTTAGCTGGTATAGAGTAATGGAAAAGGAATTGTTCTCGATAAAACTCGACGGAAATGGCATTAGAGTTTAGAAGCTGAAAATGGTGTTAGCGTGATTGTTTTTTTTTTACCTTAACCAAGCATTTAGCAAGTGTATGTTATCATTCTTTGATATTTGCTTCTCTCTTTTTACATAAATTTATTTCATTACATTAGTTTTCTGAGAATTTCATTACAAACATATATCATGTAAAAATAATTACCACAAATTTAACGAATTTTTTGCGCTTTAAATCCTCTGCATGTGAAATTTGCCTTGTCTTCATCCCAGTGCATCTGGAAACCGAAACAAAAATATTATAGGATATTGTTATTGGCAAGTAATTTGAATTTATTTCTACCTATCGAAAAGAAATTTTATGTTCTGGTTATCAGACAATTCTAGTTTTTTTTTTTTTTTCATTAAGCTCTGAGACATACCTCTCAATTAACCAAACAGATCTGGCATCTGTCTTCTAGAAGATAATTCTTCAGAAAACGTGAAAATTATACGTATGCACAAGAAGAGATCACATTCCATAAATTGCCCAAGAATATATAATATTGTGCTAACCCTTGTCCTTCCTGTAAAATTTAAACCCTGACAAGTTAATAAATAAATAAAATCATGCACCTTAACCCTAACTCCTTAAGGAATAGGCCTTAACTCTCCATATCGTTAATCACAGTTTTGCAATGGTCTAATTTGATCAAATTGGAGAAATGGACTTAAATAGATATGCGAAAAGTTAGTCTGTGAGATTCCTACACAAAAATATAACAAAAAATGCTCCAGACAGACTAATTACCTCTGTTTTAATTCGAAGCCATGTCCATAGTTTCTGATGTGGGGATGATTGCTGCTAGATCTGCGATACTGAGCAAGTTCATTATTCACACGGGAAAGGAGCTTTTCAGAGTATGCCGGCCTATTGGTTAAATCAGCATCACCCATTTTCAGCATACCATTCTCCTGTTATATCATGAAAACTTTTACTCACTGCTAGAGTAGTCAAGATATTGAAAACGTGGCAATGTAGATACATATATACATGCCTTAATTTTTGATGTCTGTTGAATCTGATGTTCGGTGCCTTGCGTTCCAAGAAGAGTTTTTACTATCTCATCCAGTTCTGCAACTCTCTTTAGTAGATTGGTTTTGTCCATCTGTGTAGGAAAAATGTAGCAGAAAACATGAACACAGCTTCATTAAAAGCTACTTATTATTCATTAACTCCTAAAGGTTACAGGAATAAATGTTATGTAGACCATCCGCACCTTCAACATTTCATTCTGTGCAGAAAGCAACTGATCCCGCTCCTGAAGTTGTTCTACAGTCATCTGAGCAGCTAGTATATCCGACGCTTTCTCTTTTATTTCGGACATACAACTACAGTCACGAGATGCATTTGAGAGTTGAGACTTACAGGTGTATTATAGCATATTCAATTTATGTATGGATATGCTTCACTGAAGGAAGTACTATTTCATGTTCTTTTTTTTTTCCCCTATTTTCACTTTTTTAAACTTCTTTTTGTGGTTTCGGACTCTGGAAATCTACTAGATTTCAGTTTTCAGTTTTCATATTGAAGTGACTGCAACGCATGGAAAGAGTAGATCACTCAAATATTGTTTCAGATTTTGGATGAAAGGGCCCAACCTCTCTTTTTCCTCGAAAAGATAATTCATCTGTCTCCTCAGGTTCAGGATTTCTTGCTCCTAAATGATAAAAATAATAGTTTATTTAAAATCCCATGTTAATCAAGTAAATAATCAAAAAAAATTTGTGATACTTGTACCTTTGCATTGAACTCTTCCGTTTGCTTATGAGCTGTCTCCACTAATTTTTGAACCTGGTGCTGGTCAATCAAGTTCTAGAATACGCATCCAAGAAAAACGCACATAATTTAGCAATGTGTCTATGACATTCATGAATTAAAGTTGATAGCTTGAAAGCTTACTGCATAATTAGTCATGTCCAATTTGACACCAAGTAAATCCCGAATGACATCATGTGTCATGCTTTCTGCTGCAGCCAGTCTTGCATTTAGCATACATACCTGATCCAGGATTAACCGAATAAAAAATTATGTCTATTGGCTAATAATTGAATCGATTTGGCTTTGCTATCAATGAAAAGAAGATAAGCATTGGATTTAGGTCACAAAGGAATGAAAATTATGAGAAGATACCAATGGCATTAACAGCATTTGAGAATTGTATTCATTAAGGTTGAGTTTTTTCCATAGTTATGCCGTTGTAAAAATTCTAAAAGTGGAATTGTTTATAATTCTTATGACCTCCACTCATTACAAACTATGTAAAATATCTTCATTTCCTAATCAATCAACCAAATTCTTACTATTGCGTTATGTGTAAATTAGAATGATAACTGGATCTGGGACCACATTTTCACCAATTATATAATTTTGAGAAAAATAACTGTAAGAATAGCTACTTAACCTCCTTCTGCCGGCTAGACAATACTGCTTCTAGCTCTTCTATGCGAAGCCTTGCCGCTGACAAGTCTTGATCCTTCTCCACATTCATCTGCTGAACCAAACTTGCAATGCATCTAAATGGTGAGCTTGAACCCCTTGTTCTTGTTGAGCTTTTCTCGCCTTTATCCAGTGTTAATACTGTTGATGCTGAATTCGGTAAACTTATTTTAACTTCATGAACCATGGCTTCCAAAGTCTTGTACTGTTCCAAGTGTGTGGAAATAAGTTATCATATTGATAACTGACACATAAAAAGATTTCACATAATGAACAGGGACATCCAAAATCATCTTGGAATATTACAATATCTCTTTGAACAAAATAATCTCCTGAACCTTTAGTAATATTGCCATTATATTCTGAAATGATGTATGGTTTCAGTTTAGTACAATTGCAAGACAATATGAATTGAACTTTGGATCCGAATATGAGGTAAGAAATAAGATACTAATTTTACAATAAAGAATTTGAATTATACAATTTGATAGAATACATAATGCAATATTAATGACATGTGTTAAAATATGAATCTCATATGAATTAAATAGAAGATATTGAATGAACATATACATATATAATTGGATTTTCTAATTTTAATAGCTAACTTTTGAAATTAGTACTCCTAAAACTATATAAACTCCAACATTTCTAACATAAAATCATAGTGGAAATAAAATTTGAACTCCTATTCTATCATAATTTGGATTGCAATTTCAATTTCTCAATTTCGCCTAGTGATGGGCTTTCAATATCACTCGTAATGAGTTTCTTTCAATTATTTATTCGTCTGTGTTGGACTTTCAATTTCGCCCGGTGATGGGCTTTCAAATTTGTCTCTTCGCCTGTGTTAAGCTTTCATTTCAATTCAATCAACTTAGTTCTCATCATAAATTTGCAAGTGTCAACTAGGATTAATAAAAATTATCTTGATCCAGTTGTCACTTGAGAATGAATGTTAAAATATAAATCTTACATGGATTAAATAGAAGATGTTGAATAAGCATATATATAATTGGGCTCTATTGAGATTAGCATTCTCAAAATTATATAAATTCTAACATTTCTAACAACATGCAATGATGCAATGCAATGATATAACGCTGATATTTTATATTTAAAGAGTTAGCTTGAATGTTCTAGGTGTTAAGCCTAGTGTTAGCTAAAGTCAAGCTTTCTTAATTAAGAGTACGCAGTTAAGATTTTTATCTATATATCCAAATGCTATGAAGAGTAGAGAGGGTGCAGAAAGAGTGAGTTGCAGAAAATGAAGAAATATATATATATGTTTTTGTATGCTCTCTTTAGTTTTGTAATTTTTGCAGATTATGATCTAGCATAAATGAAGTTTAAGTCTCTATCCTCTCTCCTTTGTTTCATAGTTTTGCTGTGATTGTGATGTTTTTGTGAATGAATATTTTTCCAACAAATGTTATCAAAGCTTCAATGATCTTTGTGGGCCTATGAATGAATTATTAAAATTAATCAATTTTAAAAATTGGCTATAAATAATTCCCCTTTGATTAGCCAATATATTGTGTTTTCAAAAAAGATCTCCTTGAAGAAAATGTTTTATGTTCCTGCAATTTGTTTTCAGCTCCTCATGTCTTTGTTTTAGTTGTATTTCCTGCAAAATATCTTCAGAACCGGCATATGTCTATAAACTGAAAAGGGCTGGCAAGTCAATAAACTACAAGAAAAACTTGTTGAAAAGGACCTTAGCATGTCCAAAAGTTGCAAAAATCTATGAAAGGGACCTAAGCAAATCTTTAAACTACAGAAAATTGAAGATCATCATGTCTTTAAGCTGAAAATTTGATGAAGGCCAATTGACATGTCTCAAAACTGCAAAATTTTATGGAGACCTCCATGTACACAATCAAAAAATTGAAGAAGATCATCGGCAATGTCTTAAAACTGCGAAATTTCATGGAGGCCTTCATGTCTATATACTGAAAATTGAAGACCATCATGTCTTTAAACTGAAAAATTTGACAGATACCAATTGATGTCTTTAAAACTGATATTTAGTGAAAATTTGAAGGTATCATCAAGTCCATAAACTGAAATGTTGTTTGAGGGACCTGGCATGTGCAAAAACTACTAAAATTGATAAAATTGATTGAAGGATCATAATTAACCATTTGCTTGAAGAATTTAAAGAATCATGGATGCTCTCATGGAAGAGAGTTGCTATCAAGGAGGAGTCTTTTGTAGAAAAACAGATTTGAAAAGTTAAGAGAAAAACTTGGAGTTGTCAATAATATTGCATCAAAGAGGAGCCATAGAATCTTTAATGCAATGCTGATGGTATGCAATGATGCAATATAATGATGTCATGCTGATATTTTATATTTAAAGAGTTAGCTTGAACGTTCTACATGTTAAGCCTAGTGTTAGCTAAAGTCAAACTCTCTTAATTAAGAGTAGTTGGCAGTTAAGATTGTTATCGATATATCCAAATGCTATCGAGAGTAGAGATGGTCCAGAGAGAGTGAGTCACGGAAAATGAAGAAGAAAAAAATATATATATATGTTTTTGTATGCTCTCTTTAGTTTTGCAATTTCTGTAGATCATGATCTAGCATAAATGAAATTTAAGTCTTTTTCTCCTCTCCTTTGTTTCATACTGTGTTTGTTGTGTTTGTTTTTGTGTTTCTGATGATATTTTTGTGAGTGAATATTTTTCCAACACAATCTTACAAATAGGACTCTGGATTTCAAAATTTTAAGAATGGTATTCTTGAGACAGTGCTCAAAAGCATAGATCAAACTAAAGAACATCATCACTTGAATTTCATAATTTTTCGTTTGATGTAGGTTAGTGGCATAATAAACAGGTTTAGATACGGAAACCTACCTTCTCTTGGTACTGCGAGGCTTGGGCTTCAGAATGCACTACAAGTTCAGAGATGTACTTTTTGCATTGATTGATCTACAAAATATGAACAAAATTCCACAATTAAAAAATGGGTAATGGATGATATGAAGTATATATTTCACCACCCAAAACAATTTTTAATTGAAGGTTGTGTATTAAAAGCAAGTCAAGATTGCACCTCTTTATCCTTTTCTGCAATGTCCCTCTCAAGAAGTCTTATTTGATTATGTGCCTCAAGAAGTTCCAGTTTACTGTGCAATAGCAAGCATCAAAAACATTTTCAAAATCCAGGAAAGGCGATGAAGAAACCAGTGTTTTTTATCTTCAAAGCATTATTATGTACCTAAATATAAGATCTCCATTTTCAATAGAACTTCTGTTTTCAGAATCCATAATGTCAGTGAAGTTTTCAACTGTCAACAATCTCTGTCTCAAAGATTGAAGTTCCAATTCTAAAGAATCTCTAATCGACCGGTGTCTTTCAACCTCCTCATCCATTTCATACACCTGATTAGGGGGGAAAATGGCGTTTTAGTTGCTTTAATTAAGTATGTGGAAAATACAGCCAAAAAGAATAATAGAATTTCACTGGTCAAAAAATCAACACCAAGTTAGTTTGCATAATATACATGTAATAAACTAAAGCACTGAAGTTAGCTACTCCTCAACATTCACTTGCCATTAGTCCCATGAGGACTACAGATAACCAACAAACTAACCTTTTTCTCCAGTACATTTATGGTACTCTCAAGCTCCTCTACTGAATGTTCTAAAATCTTGACCTCTTCTTCTTTCTGCTCAGCATATATTTTACTTGCCTCTGACTCCTAGAAAAAATTAAAACATACATTCAATAGTAATCAACTTCCATCTGCCATCGTGTGCTTGATCTAAAAACAATAAGTTGTTAAGTACATACCTGTCGAGCTTCAACAGCAATAGCTTCATTTTCGTCAGCTAATGCATATGCCATCTGAAGCTTATCATTCAAGCTGCAAATTTCTTCACGAAGTTGCTCTCTCTCTTTAGTGGCATTTCTTAAGTCTTCCTCAAAGCCTTCAACTGATGAACGTAACTTTTTCTCAACAGAAGAAGTTGAGTGAATAATTTCCTTTTCTAGGCCTCTCACAAGCTCCTTTTGTTCTTCCAATTGTTCTTGAGCTTCAGACTTTTTGAGATAGAGATCTTTTAGAAGCATTTTTAACTCTGCAATTTGATCTGACGAAGTATCTATTATTTCCTTAGCATATGCAATATCAGAATTTGATATGGACAAAGCATTTTCAGTATCCATCAGATGGCCTTCAACTTTCCTATACTGAACCCGTAGGTTATCAAGCTCACTTGTTTTCAAATCTAGCTCACGTCGAACTTCGTTCAAAGCCAAAATTAGTATTTCAGTTTTATCTTTCATATCCTTTCTATTAGAGGCTGCTTCTTGCAGCAAACTAAAATCAAAAAGCAAACCCTTTAATAAAACATCCTTCCTTTCCAATTCTTTCTTAAGAGACAGATTTTCATATATCATATTGTCATATGACAGACCCAGCGCTCCCTCTTTCAAGTCTGCAACTAGTTCCTGCCTGTCTGTGGCCTTTTTATCAGCAATCAAAATATCATCTTGACCACTGGAGCAAACTTCCTGTGAGGCATCCATTACCATATGGCAGTCTTGCTGCCCAAATGTATGAATTCCAGATTGTGCATTAGAGCTTGGAATTTTGTCGATTACTTCTTCAATAACACGATGATATGTGACAAGGAAAGCAAATTCCTTTTCCATTATCTCAGAGAAAAAATCTTCAATTGATGATCTTGAGTTGCAAATGAAGTGAAACATGTCTTTTCCCATAGATAAGAGATCCAAATACAAGACTTTATATCTGTCATTCACTTCTTTTTGCATTTGCAGAAAACATCCTTCAAATGAGGACACAAAATTTGTTACTTCTAGCATACCTTGACAAATTTCATTCAACAGTAATTTGTTCTCTTCTTCTTTCAAATATGTCGAAGACTTAAGGTGCTCATTTTCTTCAAGCAATCGTGATCTCTCCACCATTAGTTCCTCACTAGCTTGCCTCCACAAACAATTCAATTGTTTTGCATCTTCATTTGCTTTTAGCAGTGCATTCAACATATGATCAGCTTCTTTCATCGTTGCATGGGCTTCCTCACACTTATTTAAGAAAGTACTAACAGGATTAACCTTGTCATCAGCAACTACCTACAAATTTAAAAATTTTGCTTGTCTTATAAAAGATGAGTAATAATCAGATCAAAAAATCTTATACGAATTTGCTATTCAAAATCAATGTATACCTTTCTGGCATCATGATAGGAGGCTTCTGGAATCTGCATTCTCAACTCTAACAATTGAACCTTTTTGCTCATCTCTGCAATGTAATATAGCTTGTAAGACCAACCATAACATAATTTTTCATAATTTTCTATAGATCTAACAGTTTAGAACAATGCGTACCTCTTGGAAAAGACATATTCACATTATTATTCTCATCGAGAATAGTGGTTAGATGAATGTACAGTTTGTTGAAAGCATCAAATGCAATATCTAACTCCTTTCTCAGGAAGATTGTCATTGCTTCATTGTGATGTAAATTTTTCAACGGTGCTTTTGAATTGTCTGATCCAGATTCAACTGATGGGCCTGTTTGAAATTTCAGGTCCACCATTTGTTCAGTTATTGTCGCAGAAAACTTAGAGGGGCGAGTCGATGAGAATTCATCCATTTTTTCCCCTAAAATATTACTTTCATTTGAGAAATCAGAACCTGATGTGGAATAACATGACAAAGAATTGTCAGCACTCCAGCTGTCTGCTTCTGCTAAATATTCATTAGTTAACGGATAGCAATCTGCACTTGTTTTTGCATTAATAAAGCCCTCAATGATTTTAAGTCTGCCATTCATCTTAGCAAGTTCCTCTCTTATTGGATGAAGAACGTGTAACTGGTTCTCAAACTTTTGAAACACATGCGATTCCGATGCTTGCAATTTGATCATAGAATACCGAAAGCCTTTATAATTTTCTTTTAACTTCATAAATTCACTTCTCACTGCTTGGATTTCATTCACCAACTCCTGAACCCACTTCTTGTATGCGGCAGAAGCTTGAAGAATACATGTTCGAAGGGCTGTTATATGAACCTCCACTTCCATGTAAGATGCATTAATAACATTTTCGGACTCCAAAATTAAACTTTCCAGCTCAACTTGAGCCTCAATATCTTCCACAGTTGGAGCATTTGCGTCAGCTTTAATCTCCAGGATCTTATAATTGCCTGTTTCAGTGGGAGAAACTAATTTCGAGATGTGAATACCTCTTCCATTGTCATTACTCAAAGAAACCTTGTGACGATCAGACAACCATCTCACCACAAGGAATGCAGCATCAGCGCGTTTTTCTGATTCAATAGTGTGATCCTCCAGATTTTTGAGCTTGCTCTCTAGCATCTTTATCATGTTAATCTTCTCATTTAACAGCACGCTTAAGTTGATTGCCTCTTCTATGCTTTGATCGTTGTCTGATTGCGGAAATTCATTCAAAGCTATTGTTGCTTCCTTCAAGGAACACAACTTCAGCTCCATTTCTAACACCATCTTCTGTGCATCTTCCAAGCTTTTCTCTAGCCGTAAAATTGCTTCTTCTTTGTCAATGCAAGCTCTGGCAGCCCTCTCAACATGTTCTCTAATCCAAACATTCGCTTGAGGAAATGAACAGACAATACTTCCAATCTGACCCGAGGCATCTTCAAGGGATTTTGAACCTTCTATAAGAAAGCTTGTTAGTTCAAATGTTGCTCTTTCCCACTCTCCACAAAGCATACTTATTTTTTCCTCTTTAGCCTCCAGGGTGTTTCTTAGCCTCATATTTTCTTGGTTCATGCTACATAATTTCTCATTGAATTCTAACTGAAGAGCAGTAACCTCCTCCTGTAAATGAAGAATTGTTTTTGCTGTCTCTATTTCAACCTGTTCATGGATTAATTCAACTTGATGCTTGTGAGATAACTGTGATTCCTTATCCTTTTGATACTGGCAATTAAGTAATCTGGCATGCTCAAGTTCAATACTCAGTTTCTCCAACTTGGCTTGCAAAGCCATGCTTTTGATATTTTCACATCCCTCCATCACTAAACCTTTGTTCTGTCTTCCTAGATTTTGTAATTCTAGACACTCACTTTCAACTTTAGGAACTTTAGGCACAGATTCTCTTTCTACTTTGTCCTTCTTGTCTAAGATTATCATGTACTGGTGATTCTGTTCCTGCATAAGTTGCAGTTCTTCAATTAGGTGTGCATGCTCAGATTCCTTTGCTTTAATCAACAATCTAGCATCCTTCAACTCTTTTTCACTAGACTGAATAACTAAGGCAGTACTCATCTTATTATTTTTATTTTTAAAATCCAGATCCTCCACCAGACTATAAGATGCCATCTCATCTCCAGACTCACTTTCAGCACATACAGTTTCAGCCTGTAAAAGTGGTGGCCAGTATAAAGCAACCACCAAAATGAAGGAAAAACGTTATCCATGATATATATTCTTTTCTTTCAGTAAAATACATCCATATCTAGCTGCGACATCATATATGCAACAGCAAAAAACACCATGCAATTATTTTGCACAACAAGCACAAACCTATATTTGTTACTTACCAATGAGGATTTATCTGAGTTCCTAATTTCTTCAGGACCCTTGGGAAAAGAATCTATTACCTGAAAGGGATGCCAAATTATTAAGCTCCTAATGATTAGGAAAAGCCATCTTATTAGCACTTCTAATAGCTTATTAGATATCCTTACATCATCAAAAGCAGCTTGAGTACTGCTTGAATATTTTTTCAGTTCTCCTCTTAACTCCTCTACATCTCTGCAGGGATAAACCATAAACAATATTCAAAAAGGAACAGGAAAAAAAAATTGTTGGCACCTATTTGACTAATATTTGTTTCAGATCATTATAGCTTTAAATTAAAATTATAAAAGAAAAGGTAAATGAAGTGACAGGTAGAACTGCTGAATTCAAGAGAAAAAAGAGAATATATGAGTTTCTACATTTATTGGCAAAGAACATTGAGATGATTATGCTGAATAGTCCAAAAAAAACTGCCTCAATTGCTGACATGCCAGTACCCATTAACTGGACAAGTATAAATAGGCAATGCTTATCTTAATATTGCAATGAAAAGCACATTGATCAAGACAATACCTGATCAGTTTGGAATTCATGTTCCTGCAATCTTCCAACTCTTCTAAAATTTTGTTATCCTGCTCTCTCGAAGTGTGTACAAATTAGATCAGGGAAAGTTTAAAGCAAGTAAAAAATAAAAATAATTGAAAATGGCATTCCTACCTGATTCTCATATATGGAGAACTCAAACTTTCTTTCAAGCACGTCCAAGAGCTGCATGTCAAAGAATAAAAATTGAGAAAAAAACCCATAGGCTCCATGGAGCCATTTCAAGAAGAAATAAAAAGATAAGAAAAAAGAAGACATCTATTAACCTGCTCACGTAATTCTGAGATTTCAGCCAACATTGTTTCTCGTTCTCCTTGCTCATAAAAGTTCTGGAACCTGAAACAATAGCACATGAAGTGAGTTATATCCAAAAAGTGATTGGAAATAATCCATTTAGAGCATCAGTATATCATTCATGGCGTTACAATTGAAGCTGTTCAAGCAGTCTCAAATTTTCCAAAGCAAAACGTGTCAATTCAGGATTTTTGTCAATTCTTGCTTGAAGTAGCAGAAGCTCCTCCTTTAAAGATTTGTTTTCCTCCATGAGAAAATGATCAGCAGGCAATGAACCATTCACTAAAAACTCTAGATGTTTAATTTTCTCATCTCGAAATCTTAGCATCATTTTGGTTTGCTTCAATTCCTCCTCCCTTTGGCAAGCCTGCAAAGTGATGCTTCAGCTATAAATTAACCCGATATACATAATCATTTTTTGCTTCTGTTCCTATAGTGCTGAAGGTACATTGTAAATTTGACTCCTAAAACAGAGGAAAGTCTCCCAGAGTTGGGAAAATATAGAATTTCAAGTAACAAACACACATACAAATTGGTTCACATGCTCAATTTCAGCCTCTAACTTCTGGAGTGCTGTTTCTGCCATCTTTTCTCTCCTGATTGCACCAACTAAAGTAGCTTCCATGCATTTTATCTGACAAGTAGATATTAGCACTAGTAGCCCAAAACAATACCACATAGACTTCGTTGGACAAACAAATAGTCAAGGCTGGATATGAAGGTCTTACCTTCTTATATGCAATACTAGTAAAATCATGGTTATCAACTGCTCTTTTTTCTTTTGGGGAATTATGCATTTGGCTAGCCCATCTAGATTCTTCAAAATTTGGCACAGAACAAGAGAGAGATGTTGGGAGGTTATGATGCTTTATTAGAAAGGACAATTGGTCCTGCATGAATATTGAAAATGTTTTAGTTGAAATAGCCAGCGAGTTTCAAACAAAAA
This sequence comes from Aleurites moluccanus, assembly GCA_948193065.1. Classification (NCBI taxonomy): domain Eukaryota; kingdom Viridiplantae; phylum Streptophyta; class Magnoliopsida; order Malpighiales; family Euphorbiaceae; genus Aleurites; species Aleurites moluccanus. Next base: position 16,757 of record CANXYC010753918.1, on the reverse strand, counting down.
ATTAGTGATATTTTTACCTTTAACTGTTGAATTTGCCGTTGAAGAGTACTAACATCACCTGAAGCGTCTTCATTCACTTTAGCCTAGATGATGAATGGAGAAAAAAAAATCAGAAGAGATATAATTTCACAAAAATTGAAACATATACCAAATTGAAAGTTAAGTACATTATTTTGGATGACTTTTGCACGTTGGGCAAATTTCAGAGTGCTTAGCGTTTCATGCGCAGAGCTGCAAAGAGAGGAAAATTATCAAAATAAAAAAAAGGTTATATGAATTTCATGGAAAATAAATTCTGACTTTAGTGCAGACCACATGGATGGGCTGATATTTGCTATAATTGTTGTTTTTGAGTTTCCCCCCAAAGAATCCTGCATCCAAATATGTAAAATCATAAGTTTGTAAGCTAAGAAACCAAAAAAATTTAATAACATAAATAAAATTACGTAGAACAAATCAATTATTTAACCTGAAGCAGAAATGTCAGCCGAGAATCTCTGTAGGGAATATGTCTATGTTTCCCATGTGCTAAATCAACCAAAGACATTATCACCAATCTAAAACAGAAAATTTAGGTAAATTAACTAAAACTTTACCTTCAACATAGCTGCATGACAAAAAAATAAAAAGATTGAAAAATTAACAGCTAATAAATGCTTATGATGCCTATCATCTTATCCAATACTATGGTTAAATTATGAAGGATAATGCATGTTGACTGACCACCTCTTTGGTAACTTGCAGCATACCTTTTTGACCTCCCCTAGAAGATAAATGTCTCTCGTAGTCTTTTTCATAACATTGAAAGTAACTAATTGCTTGACCATTTACCAATGGAATATCAATTACAATGTGAACACAAATGAATATTTTACAAAAAATAGTGATGTAATGCTCTTGTATTATGATGTTCATAAATGAATATTTATCGTTTTTCCACAAACCAAAACCTTATTACCCTAGAGTTGATAAAGATTTGTTTATATTTGCTGCTTCTTTTAGGCGATCTCCTTCTGCACCAGAGCTTTTCTGCCTAATTGATTAGCAACTTAGTCAAGCATTGAAGAAACACAAAATGTGAAGGGTGATGGTGAAAAGGAGAGAACTTACTACCTTTCTGAACCAGCCAAGTCTACTAAATTTAACCTTGCAAACCTAAAGTGAGTCATAGAATCTTTCTCCCACCAGCTTTCAATGATACAAGTGAAAACACTATGGGAACGACTGCTCTCACTGTTCATGTTGGTTGCTGCAATTTTCCTATTTGCAGCACCCTGTATACATGAAAATAAAAGCAATCAATCTTTTCCATGCAATACATAATAAATTATAGCAAAGCAAAAATTTTATCCACCTGTGATAGAAGTTTCGTGACATCTTTAACAGTCTTCACATTGTATTCTGTAAGATTTTCAACGTATACTCCTTTCCTTAAATCTTCTCTGAGCTGGGATAGACATACATTTATACTTTAGGATTTATTAGATGTAATTGTATACAGATCACATAAGCCTAACCATGAATCAAGATAGAAACTTTGAGTTACTTGTAAATTGGTCGATGTAGGTTCTAAAAGATCTGTTATCTGCTCGTTGTATATCTCCAGAAAAGAACATTTGCAACTGAACCTCAGCTTCTCATTTCTCCTATTCTCTTCTTCCTATAAAATATACATCATATTATCATATGTCTCCTCCCTACTGCCTAAATGTGAAAGGAATGAGGAAATGTTAAACTACCATTCTAATCCTTGAAAATAAATACTCAAATATGCGAGGGGTTATCCCACAATCTTCACTGAGGTTGCCTTCCAGCTGGTTTATCTCACCCATCATGGTATAAGTTTTCCCACTACCTGTCTGCAACACAACACATAATTTTTAAGAACAGTATTTTCGAAAATTCCAACCTCCACCAAACATTATTCACATTCATTACCTGGCCATAAGCAAACACACAACTATTATACCCAGATATGCAGTTCTCCACCATAGGTAGTCCAACTGCTCTGAATAGCTTTTCCTGTGACAAAGTCAATTTCCCAAATGAGAAATTTAGCATTGTTTAAGTTCTCTCTAGCTTCAGCATCAATAAAACACAGGAAAAATAAAATGAAACTAAGAATTTTACAATCTTAGATTCTTCATTTGTCAAGGAAGAGAAATTAAACTAACATTAATGTCGAGTATGATTTGTTGAGAATTTCCTTTTTCTTTGTTTTTTTTTTTTCCAAATCAAAATGGCATATATAGTGTTTGAATAAGAAAAACTACCCATCTTACAGAAAATACATTATCGCATTAGACACAATATCATTTATTTTCCAGGAAGATGTCAATGGCACCTGTGATATGGTCTCGCAGGCTATGTGATCAAAGGTGAATCTGGTCTCAGGATGACCAATCCACGCTAATGTTTGTGCGCTCTCCTGCCTCAAGCACCGACCATACCCTTGTGAAACTCTCTCCATAGTACTAAGCGGCCGAATTCTTATCAAAACCTGAGGCAGAAAAATCTCAAGTATGTGGTCTTGTGCATTTGCAACAAATGTCGTCAAATTAAACAGTCAGTACACAAATGACAAACCTGTACATTGTGATCCGCCCAGAATGAGGGATCTTCATCAAGCTCAAAATGCGGAACTTCCGTTGAAAAAACAGAATTCTCAATTGAAATCCCTCTTGAAAACCGATAAGTAGAGCTCACTTCTTTTCCTTTAGTGAAGTATGTGCTTCTAGCCCCAATAGCATAAGCAGCGGTTGCTCCACCAAGAGAAGCTCTAGAGCCACTCCTTGCAGGAGAGCTCTGGGCAGAGTTTGGCTCGGAATGCAGTTTCCCTAGGCGAATCGAAACCCTAGGCGTGACGTAACTTGCAGCTCTATCCGCAGCCTCAATCTTCTTACCTGAACATTTACCAGCTCGAGCAGTTTCGAGCTTATCCTTAGAATCAAAATCGGAATCATGAATCTCTCTATGGTACTGAGATGGATCTGGAATTGTGTTCAGTGGTGTTCTCGGAGGTGGAAAGTGAGCTGAATTAAGCGAGCTTTCGAATTCATTCTCGTTTGCTTCGTCTTGTAGATTCCGGGCAATGATTCGAGAACTGGATGACATGCTGAATCTATGATTCTACAGATAAAAACTCTACAAATGGAAACTTAATTAAATATGAGAATTCATGAGTTTGAGTTTATTGATTTAGTCCATTGAAAGCTTGAATTTATGCTACTTGATGATGATAGTTTGCATTGAGATTTGAAGAGAGTAAAGGTTGAAAGCTGAAGCTCCGTGAGAGGCAATAGAATAGGTGCTGAACATTGAAACCAGGCCGCTCATTTTCAATTTGAAAATTGTTGTTTTTACATAAATGCCTCTCCACTTCTTAGAATTTTAAAGTGGCCCGAAAGGTTTTCAATTTTCAAAGTTCAAATTAAATAATACTAATAAATATTGATAGATATATTTCAGCTTTTATTAGCATTGCCAAAATTCGAAATTCCATTTTCAATATTTATGGCAGACCGTTTTCATTTTAAGAAGTAATAATAATAATAATAATAATTAGTGTTATTTTTTCTTATATTAAATAGTATTAAGTCAGTGAAATTAGTAATTATGATAGCTTTATTTGTCTTAATATTCTCCACGTTTTCAGTGAAATTCTCATAAAATGGTAATTTGCATTTGCCAAAACTTTTTGTTTATAATTTGAAATCTTGTTTTTCACAGAAGTAATGCTGTTGCAGAAAGAGATGTGATTATGGGAATTTGAACGGTAAAAAAAGGAGGCAATCATTACATTAACGAACAGAAACGAGAATAAAGAAAAAAAAAAAAGAGTGGGCAATTGATGGATCATCACAATTCACAGCTTTATGGGTTGATAGTTGATACTTAATATGAACAGTAAAAAAGGAGGCAATAGTTGATACTTAATATGAACAGTAAAAAAAGGAGGCAATCATTACATTAACGAAAAGAAACGAGATTAAAGATAAAAAAAAAAGAGTGGGCACAATTTATGATCAATTATCACACTTCACGGCTTTATAAGGGAGTGTTTAGTAAAGTGATAGCTAAATATGCTATTGGCATAAAAATGCGATTGTCAAATCGTCAATTGCTAAAAGCAGCTTATAGTTATTTATAAAATTTATCGATTAAAGAGAAATTTTATCATAATCGAAATTTTTAGTTGGTCAACCAAATATTATAAATTTTTTCAATTTGCGACGCGCATATTGACAATCGGCAATTAGGAGTGTTTAGTTGGCCAACCAAATAACCTCTAAGTTAATGGTTGATACTTAATATTTATAGTAGATATTTGAATAAAAATTTTATTTTAAAAGTAATTTTTTAAATATATCATTTGCTTAATTTAAATTTTTTTATTTTAAAATTTTAAAATATTATTTTAAATTAATTATTTAAATATTTAAAAAATTATTTAATATTTTTTAATTTCAAGATGCGATTTCAATTTATTTTAAAAGAGTGTTTGGATAGGAAGCTAAACGCTATAAATTGTGTTTTACGAGGAATTAAAGGAATTTTGTAGTTTTTGAAGTGTTTGGGTAAAAAAAAAAACTAGATTATTTTTAATATTTAATGTAAATTTTAAAAGCTGTGAGAGTAGCTTTATGATTAACGCTCATTTTTAATAAAACTAATTCTTTAATAAAACGCTAATTTTTATTCAAACACCCCCTAAATATATACGAGCATCCTTTTAAACTAATTAACGTTTTAAAAAGGCAGCCCAAAGCTAAAGGTGGGCTTGAATTCAAACATTAGAATGGGCCCATACAACTGTGGAGGAGACACACAGCAGAATGGGCACCGAAATTTTAAAGGAGTCATCATAACTCTAAATCAATTCAAATTTTAGATCCAAAGATTTAATGGAATATTACATAAATATATTATTTTTTTTATTTTATTTTTAATTTTACAGTTATTTTTTTTATTTTTACTATTTTTTTTGATATATATTTAATATATATGTAATATATTTTTAATATATATTTAGTATATGTTTGATATATATTATATTTTAAAAAAAATATTTTTAAATATGTAATATTTTTAAAAAAATATTTTTAAGTATATAGTACTTAAAAAAAATTAATAATAAAAATTAAATATTTTTTATTTTTTAAGATATTTTAAAAAAAATCCCAAGATTTTACTTAGTAGTATCAATTCCCTTCTTTACTTTTTGAGGAAATTTAGTCCTCTACATTAATTAGGCCGAAAAAAAGAAAATATGTTAAATTTTTATACCATAATAACTAAAATAATGTAATAATCAATATAATAGTTGTTATTTTTAAAAACATATATAATTTTATTTTATAAGTATTTATAATTGAAAAAAAAAATAGAGACCGTATATATATCTATAAAGGTTGTTCTCGGCGCAAACCACCAGTTTATACAATGTCGACAAGCCTTTCGAAATGAACACGTAATTCACAACTTCGATCAATTATATTAGAGTTATTTGGATAAAAATTTTATTTTAAAAATATTATTTTTTAAAAATTATTATATTTAATTTAAATTTTTATATTTTTAAAATAATATTTTAAATTAATCAATAAATATTAAAACGTTTATTGTTTTTTTAAAACCACATTTCACATATATTTTCAATAAATTTAAGCACTAGCGTAATGTTTTGCAATAGACAACCCGAAGCAAAAGGTGGGCCTTTACCAATTCAAAGATATTAATGGGGCCCTTCTCTGTAACAGCATAATGGGCATCAAAACTGAAAAAGGGCAATAAGCAATAACCAGAGGCTGGAAGCCTTTTACATAAGGGATTTAAAAAAATAAAAATAAAAATAAAGGCATTCAAGTTATTTTGCCAAAATAATGATATTTCTTCTATCTTTTGCCCAAAAAAGAAGAAGTTTATTTTTTTTTTATGATATTTCACGAGGCAGCCTTTTTATTTTTAGTCCAAGGGATTAAAAAAAAAATCTAAGGTTTTTGCATTTTTCTTTTCCAATTTTAATGATTTTTTTAATTTGATTACAAGCATTTTGATATTGCCAGTTTATTCAAATAATTTCCATATTTATACCCATGTTATCAATTTTAACAAGTCATTTAGATAATGTATGAGATAGATTGGAAAACCAACTCAATATTTGTCTGAACAAGAAGGAATCCAAAAGGAGAAGTCCATATCAATCTCGGAAATTTTCAAGTCCTTTGTTATCTGGCCCTTAAAAGTAACATACTAACATCTTTCTCAAATACACCCATTTAACTTTCTCATCTCAGAAAAAAAATTCTCTAATATATATTTGTCAATTAATAATCTTTTTTTATTTTTTTAATTCCGGAAGGAAATTGATAAATTTATTGGATATTTTTTTTTATCTTAGCTGTTTTTGTGAAAGCGCAATTAAATATTTACTTTACAACGTAAATTTAATATATTCTAATTATAAAAATTTTAAAACAACATCATAATCTATTCTATAATTACATGCTACATTACAATGTCAATGAGTACTTCAGCTCGAACAAAGAAAAAAGAAAAAGCAAAAAAATCAGCCTGTAATTGAGGGAGAAAACTTGCAAGCTTGTTGTCCTTCTCGTACAAAACCAGAGAAAAATTGCAAATTAACTACAGATTGCAACAATACTGATAGGGTGGAGTAAAATCACAGGAACGATATCATAAAAACATTAATGCACCCAAAACCAGTACAAAAACATTGTATAATATCCATGGAGAATGGCTCCTTCCACTATCTGCTGTGAAACTGCCTCCAGCTGAAAGAGAATAAATTATAAAAATTGTAAGTGTTTGTGAGCAATTAAGGGCAAATGACAAGTATTGAAATTTATTAACATAAAACTAATTGGTTTGTATTAAATTTAAAAAAATTTTATATTTTTATATTTATTATATGTTGGATTCACTTCCAATAACATTAATCCAAAAAATTCCAATAAAGTTAGAAAAAAAAAAAAAATGCACTTCTTACCGCACTCTCTAGTAGCATTAGAGGAAGCAGAGCAAAGACAGAGCAGCCCCTCTGTTTCAGTGTCAAACCCACAGGTACCCCCAGACTGCGAGCACCGTTCACATCCAGTATCCGGCACACTAAACGACAATTTAATCCCATAAACCCAATCCAAGGGTCCAATACCCCTCAAATTATCAGTATTAACCACAGTAGTATAATGGGTACAATCCAAAATATTCATACTCATAAATTTCACTGTATCATACCCAGTAAAACAACACGGCGGAGAACTGTTAGTAAGCAAATGGAAGACTCTAAAAGCATTGCAGGAGCTATAAAGCTCGTCACATGAGTGATTTGAGAAATTAAAACAGAGATTCTTGTAGTGGTTAAGAACTGGAGAATCAATAGAACAATTGAGAAGGGCAAAGACAGTATCTGGAGTTGGAGGGATTATGAAAGATTGTAAGTCTGTCATTATAAAATCATGGTGAGGCTGAAGAATGGAGCAAGTAGACATGGCAGGATCGTACACTACCAATGTTTTCTTGTCATAGTCGATGTGCTGGACTTTGTAGCTACCTGAAGGGGTTATAAAGAATAAGTCATTGCTGCAGTTAAACATGCCTCGAAACTGTGGCGCCCCACAACCATCGTCGACGCTGAACGGGTAGTGTATGTCGATGCTGCCACAGGATGTTCTGCATGCTGTGAGAGCGCGTGTTTTAGGAAGTGTTAAGGCTGTTAATATGAGAGTGAAGACAGTGAGTGGTAATGTTAGCAGAGAACGCATTTCTTTGCTAATTAACTGTATCTCAAAAATATTGTTCAGTCTTCAAAAATCAAGAATGGGTAAAATGAGGAAAATTTTTGGTACCGGATACAAGAAGGTTTTGAAAAGTAGGGTTTGATGCCTCTCTCTCCGAGATTTATTCGAACTTTTTGACCGTTCAGAGTGGGACACAGGTTGGTGGTGGGATCCACAGGTTGAAATTGGAAAAAAAATTGGTTCTTACTTTTCAAACACAGTGGCCCAGCCTCTAATGGCCATTGCCCATTGGCCATATATGAATTGGCAGGGTTCCATTTTATTTTTTTGACATCATACCCGCCCTCTCTGTACAAGTTGGATATTCGAAGCAATTAATCAGGAGCTAATGGCTATGTACGCTGTGGACATCTTAAAGGAAGTGCAAGATTTTCACATGATGTTGAATCCAGCTCAAAAGCAAAATGTTCGTAAACTTATAAAAGTTGTACTACTATATATTATGAAGCGAGGAGCAGATGAACGATCAAAAAAGTCTCCTGTAATCCTGCAACCCTGTCAAGCATTATTGTGGACGTTTACGATAGTCTCTAATCCTCTCTCTCGAGCACTCAACAATTATATTATTTAGAAATACACAATCAGCATAAAATTAATTATAATTTTGTCTTAGGGAATTATGACCGTTGAGGCGCTGAAATGTGAGCGCTATCAGCAGTGCAAACTGCAAAACCTGGCTTAGCCAGGCTTCCTGCATTTAGAGGGAAAATACCCTGGCTCTGCAATTGCTGTCGGCCCTCTCCCTCTCAGGCCTCTTACCACTTGGGCCCAAGGCCCTGAGAAATAATCGAAGGATATAGAAAAATCATTCATGCAATTTCAAGTGAAAAACAAAAAAAAAATTCTTCCACTAATATTATGTAACCAAACTAAATATAAAATTGAAGAAAACAAATTTTGTTTGTATGCAAGTGAAGGTAATGGCTTATGTATACCCGAATATCTGACAGGGGAATTGAAACCCTCTCGATAGCATTACATAAATGTAAACAAATGATATTTTGAAATTATTATTTATTTAGTTATATATATATATATTTTTTAATATCTAGCACTTTTATCAAATTATATTTTATATTTAGTACACACGAATTTAAAATTTATTAAATCAATTTTTATAATAAATAAATAAAATTTTGAAATGTGTTCCAATAAAAAATAAAAAAATAAAATCTATGAAAAAAATACTAAAAACATCTATTTTCCTTCTCGCACACTCTCACCCGCTCTCCCTCACTTCATTTTAATTGTGTTTTAAAAATGGATGATAAAATTTTGAAATGTGTTCTAATTTTGTTTTAGATGTATTTTTCTTAAAAAAAAAAAACATTGCATCAATAATATACCCAAAAAAGAAAAAAAGAAAACCTCGACTCTAAGCTTGCACCAGAGTTTCATGTTTCACTTACGCCATGTATCCCAAATAAATTGTATCATTACAACAACTTACAAGTAAATGTTAATAAATCACTCGATCGGTTTTTCCCCTAAAATCTGAAAGGATTAAATAAAGTAATACGCCAGCATTATGTTTTCTAGAGGGAAAATCAAAGCTGTCAAGCTGCGTGTTCATTTGCTATGAGAACAAATAGTTTTTATTTTATATATAGAACGCCCATTATAACTATTTAATTACATTATTCTTGATAGTTCACAAGAGTTTTTTTTTTAGTTACATAACAGTGCTAGCTAGACTTATATCTACTTGTAATATCATTATACAAGCATTATGCGCGAGTTTAGTCAACATTAGTGAAACGCAGATATTCCTTCTTGGATGGAAGGTCAACGGTCTTGTATCCCTGTGGAAACAACTTCTTGGCCTCCTCATCTGACACGCTAGGAGACATGACTACCGGATCCCCCGGTTTCCAGTTTACAGGAGTAGCAATCATGTGCTTTTCTGCCCTTTGCAAGGAATCCAACACCCTAATCACTTCATCTACGTTCCTGCCGGTACTTGCAGGATAAGAAAGCTCAGCTTGATCTACCATTATAAATAAAAAATAATAAAAAAAGTAAGTGGTCATTTTCCCTTAAAATTAAAAACAAAAAGTAATTAATTTGTAACTAAATTAAATTAATTGTTCCATCGCACCTTCTTATCGGGACCCACGATATGAAGAGCTCGAGATGGGAGATTTTTCCCTGAGGAGTCTTTCTCATTAGGATCTACCATGTTTAGTTGACCTAAGATCTTACGGTTAGGATCTGCAATAATTGGATATGTCACCTTGCATCCAGGCTGCATACAAATTTGCAGCTACATATTACAATCAATCAATCAACTTTGGCAGAGAGAGAGAGAGTTAGAGACAAGAGAAACTCACAGTGTATGCTTCAATATCCTTAATCCACTCAACATGTGATACAGCATCGCTGCAGGACAGACCCAATAGCTTCGCCCCTCTCTTAGCGAACTCCGGAGCATAAGCAGCCATCTTGCCCAGTTCAGTGGTGCACACTGGCGTGAAATCCGCTGCATATATAATAAGCAAAAGCACCTCAAACACCATTAATCAACCAATTTTACACCACAACATAGAGAAAATTAAGGCAGAAACTAATACTATGTGATATAGATACGAACCCGGATGGGAGAAAAGAATGGTCCAGGCATCTATATAGTCATGAAGCATCATGACTCCATGGGTTGTTTCAACCTCAAAGTTGGGAATAGTGTCTCCAAGGGTGAGTCCCGGCATTTTCAGCAGCCCTTAATATTCTCTGATTTTCTGTTTCTCCGGTGAGAGGGTTGGAGAAGAATGAGAAGAGGATTATAAAGAATACAAAGGCCTTTGCATGAAGAGAACGTGGCTGCTGTCGTGGCTAAGGGTAATTGTTAAAGATTTCCACGTGTACAATGCTCATAACAGTTTCTAAATTTTTATGTTTGATGGTTCGTTCTTGTCTGTTTACTGGGGCATTTATTGATCGAGGATCTAAGTCAAGTTTTGGTCATCTCCAAAAGTATGCAAGACCCACGATGGTTCGATGGCTAGACCATATGATCACTCAGTTTTACCGTTTCATCAAACCTGAGCGCACAAAACAGACGTTTATTTACTATGTTAATTGTATCCAACCAAACTCGTATCTTAATTTTTTTTTTCTGAAAAAATATGCAACCATAGTGACTTTAAAATAAAGAAAAGCGAGGGTGTGTTGATTTTTCTGGAAAATTTTTCCACTAAATTAAAAGATAGAAAACAGAAAGTTTTATATTATATTAGCATCTTTTTTTCTTTTTCAAAATAAGGAAAAAAAAATAATAGAAGTTTCATAATATTCTAATAACTTTTGACTTTTAAAAAATAGGATTAACAGTAAAATTTTTATAGATTAATAATATTGGGATTAATAAGTTTTATTAATTAAAAGAGATATTAATTAATTAATTAATTAATAATTTATTAATTTAAAAAAATAATTATAATTTAATAAATAATATTTAATCAACTAAAAAATTATTATGTTTTATCAATTTTATAATTAATTTAATATGAGTTAAATAAATTAAAAAAAGTGATAAATTGAATATAAATTAATTAAAATGAAAAAAATATGTTATTAATTGAAAATTAATTAAATAAATTGAAAAAATATAAATTAAATGAATACAAAAATATAAATATAATTATTTATATTTAAAATAATTTTTACATGAACCATTTTAAATGATCTTTTTTGTATTTCATAATTATAATGATTTTCTATCTAAAAGATATTCAAAAATTAATTATGATAGATAAAATATGTAAAGTACTATGTGAGTATAATAAAAAAAATATCTTATATGCACTCAAAAATAATTATAATAATGAATTTCTAATAAATTTCACTTGAAAATTAGTCAAGTTATAATAATAAAATATATTCAAGTGAAATTAGAAAGAAAAATACACTCAAAATATCAACAACACTTTATAAATTTTTATTACAATTGAAAAATTCAACCTCATTATTTCTAGATATATTAAAAAAAATTAGGGATAAAATTTAACTAAATTTAAATTTCAAGAAAAATAAATAATAATAGACTTATATGTTAATAAAATATAATAGTTTAATATATATATAATATCGATAAATTATTAATTTATAATATAAATAAGATCACATAATTATGTATAATTTTTTTTTTATTAATTTATTAAAATTATTAATTTATTTCATTAATTTAAGTCGAGATCCAAAAAAATTATTATATAATAAAAATTATTAATTCACTAATTTATAGAGGTTGTACGGTATCTTCTATGGTTTCCCATTACCATCTACAGGAGATAAATTTTGCTTCAATTGAAAAACACGGCATTTCCATAGCATTTTCCACAGTAAATTAACCATTTCATTTATTCTATTCTCATTTCCTTTCTTTTGAACTTTTCCTTTTGGTTTGTTTCTAAAATTTCTTTTTGCTTTCAATATTTTAATTCTTTTAATTTATCTATTTAAAATGTTCACTTTGCAATGCATTCACTTAAAAAAAAAAATCAGTTTTTATGAAAAAATCCTGACAATTGATATATAACTTACAAATAAAATTAATAGCGTATGCAATAGAAAATATAAAAAAAAAATTATGTAAATAATTTAAAAATGGATTAAATATTATTTTTTTCTTATAAAATATCCAATATATTAAATTTTCATGATCTTTTAAAAATATACTAACTCACTCTGATAAATATCATAATATATTATTATATCTTTCAATTTAATTTTATCATTAGTCAATTATATAAGGCTAATAAAAAAACAAATATATCCTTACTCTTTATGCTTAATTAATTATATTATATTTTTATTTTAAAAAATATTTTTTAAGATTAAAAATATATATTTTCATATTTTTGACAAATTTGAAAATAAAAATAAATAAAAATATTTTTATTTTATTTTTTAAAAATAAAAAATTTGAAAATAACAAATAATAAATAAAAAATAAAAAATATTTTTTTTAAAATATTTTTTACTTTTTATTTTTAAATTTATCAAAAATATGAAAATAAATTTTTTATTTGTATTAAAAATTTTTAGAAGAAATAAGTTAATTTCTTCTTAAATTATTTTTAAAATAAAAAATATTTTTATTTTAAAATTTATCAAAAAATATGCAAATAAATTTTATAACTCTAAAAAATATTTTTTAAAGCAAAAATAAAATGTAATTAATTAAAAATAAAATGTAAGGACATTTCTGTTTTTTTACTATCATTATAGTATTGACTAACGGTTAATTAATGATAAAATTTGATGGTCTGGCAGTATATTGTGACACTTATCAAGAAAAAATTAGTATATTTTTGAAAAGTTAGGAGGAATTTAGTATATTGAATCATTTTATAGGGAGAAAATAATAATTAATTTTTTAAAAATCTTAGAGAATTTCAAATGTAGTAATTAATTTTTTTACTCTTACAAATATAGACATTATTTAAAATTTTATATTTCCTTCAAGTTTACTACGGCTCGCATATTCAATTCTTATGCTAATCGTTGATTCTAAGAATTGTCTTCTTTGTAGTTTTGAGAGTATTTTTACCACGATATAATTCGTTTTTGAATAATGATATTTGTTTTTTTCTCCTAAATAAAAAAAAAAAGCGAATCAAGCATACTAAAGTGTATATGTATAGTATATTAGTAAACTATATACATTTATTTTGTTATTGTTGCACAGTAAAGACCAAAAAGAATTAACAATATCAGGGACAATTGATGAAATTTGCTTCCAGAAAAATACTTTCTATAAGTAAATCCCAAAGTCGATGATCTAATAATAATTATTATTTAATTTTTGAAAATAAACATGTTAGATAGTTAGGGGATGTAGCTCAAACGGTAGAGCGCTCGCTTTGCATGCGAGAGGTACGGGGTTCGATACCCCGCATCTCCATTTGATTTTGATCGTGAATTTAATAGGTAAAACTTTTTTTTTTTTTTTTTTTAACATCTTCGATCTCACTCGTAGAAATACCGTAATTTTTTCCCGCTCAATTAGTTTCGCCCTTTTTTCCTTTTCCCCCTTTTTCTTTCCCCAACTTTGCCAGAATTGGATTAGGGTTTCCACATCCCAAAAGCAGCGGACTCACTACCAAAACAACTATGGAGGTTGTCCAAATTGCCCAGTTGCTAAACGACACGCTCAGTCCAGATGTCAACGTCGTCCGTACGGCGGAAGAAGCTCTTAATCGCCTTTCTCTCCTCCCTCACTTCCCGTTCTCCCTCCTCTCCGTTGCTGCTGGTAATGTAACCACTACATTTCTAACTATTGTCAGGTGTTTCTCCTCTTCAGAATTTAGCTTAGTAGCTCCATATCAATTGCAAGTTCAGTTTATTTTGATTCTAATATCATTTCGGTAGTTAATTTCCTGTTTTCTTAGTTGCTGAATTTTTTTAATCAATTTTGATGACTATATATATTTCGAGTTCATCAATGCTCACGAATGAACCAGAACCTAATTCTTCGCAATCAGTATTGTATTGCTTGAATTTATCCCTATCTAGAGAAGTTTAACTGGGGGTGCCTTTATTTACTTTTGTCTTTGATTGATCGCACTTTATTTGATGTCCATAGGAGGTGAAAGTCAAGGTCAAAGAGTTGCTGCTGCTACATACCTCAAGAACTTTACTAGGCGGAACATCAATGGCGACAGTCCAAATTCAAAAGTCAGTAAGGAGTTCAAGGATCACTTGATGCGAACTCTACTTAAAGTGGAACCTGCAGTTCTAAAAGCCTTAATTGAAGTGGTAATCATATAAATTGTGGACGTTTCATTCTTTTGTGTCTCATCCAATCAAACCTTTTATTGCTGTTAGTTATTTGTGGAAGAATATTTTTGATTGGCAGTTCCGGATCATTGCTGTTGCTGAGTTTGTTGAGCAGAATTGTTGGCCTGAACTTGTTCCTGAACTGCAGTCTGCTATTTGGAATAGCAATATTATTAATAATGGTGGAAATTGCAAATGGAATAGCATTAATGCCCTTACAGTTCTTCATGCCCTTATCAGACCTTTCCAGGTACATATTATCTTCCACTCAACTGGATCTATATGTGATGCTAAACTAAGTGAAGTTTGTGCGGGCAACACATATTTGTAATTTAATGATTAAGATTATCTTCTCTTTATTTAATGCTTAATTTACATTTATTGCCTGGTAGTACTTTCTAAATCCTAAAGTTGCTAAGGAGCCAGTGCCACCACAGCTGGAGTTAATTGCAAAAGAAATTCTTGTACCTGTTTTAGCTGTATTCCATCAACTACTTGAAAAGGTTATCTTCTTTCCCTTCTTTGTGTTTGTATGTTCTTAATCCCCAAGTTGCCCTTTTTTTATAAGTTCCTGTGATGGAGGAATATACGGTGCATGAAACAGGCTTTTTCTGGCAATGGTCAGACAGAACTGGAAGCAGAGAAGATGCTTCTCATTATATGCAAATGTATATATTTCACTGTAAGTTAGTTTTGTTGCTCACCAAAAAGCAAATGGAGTTAAAAGAGTCATCGTGTGCCTACTGTCTTTTGACACCGTTCTAATTTCTGTCTAGAAGGTTTCCAATAGTTATTTATATCAGTGCTTACAAGAAAAGTTGATACGTTGAGATGCCCATCAGGTGTGATGCATCTGATGTTTCTTACGCTTCTAGGCTAACTAATAGCTTGTTGCTAAATATGCATAATTTTTGTCATTAACAATGCTCTTTAATTCTTTACTACTAAACTTCACTGCCATAACCTATGATGTATCTTGCATTCTAATTTGTGTTTTTCCCCACTGCATTTCCTTATAGGTGAGGTCACATATGCCATCTGCATTGCTTCCTTCTCTGGCTTCATTTTGCCGAAATTTGATTAAGCTTCTTGATTCTTTGAGATTTGATCATGGTGTTGCTATAGAAGATGGGCACTTGTTGAGATTGAAGGCTGGAAAGAGGAGTCTGCTTGTATTTTGTTCTCTAGTTACCCGGCACCGGAAGTATTCTGACAAGTAATATATAATAACTTTTCTTAAGATTATTTGGTTTTAAAGTTTTCGTGGATATTTTTCATGTTCTTTTTCTTTTGTAGGTTAATGCCAGACATCATAAACTGTGCTCTGAAGATTGTAAAATACAGCTCCGATATCAGTGTATTATTTTTTTTTCTTTTTCTTTTTAAAGTTTGCTAATAATAATTTCTTGGAAGTTGGCATCCATGTTTAGATCCAAATGTTCATGCACTTTCCATATATGTAGAGTTTTTGCACTTAGATCTATGTGGAACCATACTTCATTTTGGAGCTTTTGATATAAATAAGTATAGACTCGCACATCCATAAGTGCACACACATGTGTACATGTGTTTGCTGGCGCCTTGATGTTATTTTCTTTTTTTTTTCTTTCTTTTTTTTTTACAACTCTTAGCCTAGGTTTTAGTTGATTAATTTCTTAATTCCTGTCTGATGCTGCTTTCTTGATCATATTAGAACTTGAAAGTTGTAACCTTCGCGTGCAGAAGCTTGATTTCCTATCAGAGAGAATTGTTTCATTGGCTTTTGATGTAATTTCCCATGTTCTTGAGACAGGCCCGGTAAATTTCATCTACACTCTTTTCATTCTTGGAATCAACATTAGAGTTGGTGTTGCTTTATTGTTATTCACAAGATCTTTGCTAATCAAAATCTTAACTGATAAAAGTCTATCACTTTAAGCATGTGCCTGGTTAAAATATGGGTCTCTGTCTAAGATTCAGTTTAACTGGAGCAGGGATGGAGATTGGTTTCACCCCATTTTTCATTTTTGCTGGATTCTGCAATTTTCCCTGCACTAGTCCTGAATGAGAAGGTGTGATTTCTGAAATAGAACTTCTCTTGAAAATTCTTTTAAGGTGATTACTTGAGTTAGTCGACCTACCCCAATTTTCTTTTTCATTGTGGTGCTTGCAAGTAGGATA
>CANXYC010753883.1:0-25361 GCA_948193065.1 Aleurites moluccanus | reverse complement strand
CCCTACTCTTACACTTTTGCTTTAATTGAGTCCTTCTAAAATATCAATTAAATCCCTAATTTTTATTACCTTTTGCAATTAAGTCCTATCATTTTTGTAACCTAATTTGGCTATTTTATTTTATTTTATTTATTTTATTATTATTATTTTATTTTATTCATATAATCAACTAACAATCAAATACACATGTAAGTACATCAAAATGATTTCAAATAAATTAACAGAAATTTCCCAAAGGTCCTTAACTATACTAGGCTCAGTTATGACTTGGTGTTACAGCATAAAATCAAATCTTATAACTTCTATAACACCTTAGTCAAAACCTAGAACCTGAACCACAAAGGGTTACTTTGGTAAAATTTTTGACTTAACTTAATTGTTGTTATTTGCTATGTGTTTATGCTTGAATTTGATATGTATGCATGTTATATGATGTATTTGTATGAATAGAGGAGGTTTAAAAACTGTTAGGAAGCAATCGAGTAAAATTAGGTTTTTGGTGAACTAGGGGCAAAATGGTCATTTCATACACTTTGAGTTTTTAGAGGAAATTAACATTATATTTGATGGTAAAAGAGAATATAAGGACATGAAAATAGAGGTATAATGATCATTTGAATTATTGTTGGAAGATTAAAGCCGGTAGAAAATAATTTCAGGAAAAGTTAATTGGATAGGGATCCAATTCGAACTAGGGGTAGTATAGTCTTTTCCTAAGGTATATGGACTTATATGGTGTATGCAAGTGTATGGAAACCATTTTAAGTTAACCTAAATTAAACCATTGGATGAAAAGATCAAGAATTGAATGGTTAGTAAGCTACGTTGCATAATTTTTACCATAGGATCAATGTATAGGATTACAAACTTGATATTTAGGTGGATTTTTCCCACCTCTTCTTCTTCCTTAGCCATTTTCATACAAGCTTTTTTCTCTCCTTCCTTAGCAAGTTTCGGCCACCATTGTTCTTCATCAAACCAAGTTGTTTTCTTTCATTTCTTGATTCAAACTAGCTAATTCCAATATTCTAAACATAATTATAACCTTAGAATCAAAGAAAAATCAAGAAAAGTTGATAAATCAAAGCTTTGAAGATTTCAAAGAACTATTGAAGAAGTAAGTGATTTTACCATTCTTTTGGTTTAATTTTAATCCTAAAATGTTCCTTGATAGTAATTAGTATCAA
Source organism: Aleurites moluccanus (assembly GCA_948193065.1). Taxonomy (NCBI): domain Eukaryota; kingdom Viridiplantae; phylum Streptophyta; class Magnoliopsida; order Malpighiales; family Euphorbiaceae; genus Aleurites; species Aleurites moluccanus. The sequence continues at coordinate 24,174 of CANXYC010753883.1, read as the reverse complement.
ATATGTGTTTAGGTTGGAAGAAAATTCAAAAGTTGGAAGGAAACCCTACCTTGGAAAAGGTAAGATTCAAATGTGTTATTTTGATGGAGTTTTGGTTCAAATGTGTTGCATTTGATGTGTTTGTGATGAATTAGTAGTCATTTGATAGAAATAAATCAATTTGGTGAAAATTCTTGCCTGGCCGAAACATGTAGTGTTCAAAAGTGAAGTGGTGTTTTGGTGTTTAATAGGTTTAAAAGTTTGAATGATATGCATTTGATATGTATTTATGTTATTTGAATGATTGGTGTTGAAAAATGAATAAATGGAGTGAATTCTAACTAGGCCGAACCATATTGAGTTTATAGGTTCAATGTGTTAGGTTGAAGCAATTAGGAAGGAAGGGTTTAAATATAGATTAATGATGTATATAATGCAAATGTATAAGTTTAAATATGGAAATGGTGTTTGATATAAGTACTTAGAAGGTAAACTTGAAATTAGGTGTATGTTTGATATGAAATATTGAACTAAGTGTATATAAGTTCTTAACTTGGCATAATAGTGATGAATATATGAAATGTAAGTCAAATGTGGTGATAGAAATGTGTTTGATGCATAAAAGATTGGAAAAAGTATTAATCATGTAATGTGAGGTCTATGATATATATTGTATATGCTAGATGTCTTTTGATGTGAATAATGTGTTTTGTAATATTTTCATGTCTTACCGGAGTGTTATATTTGGAAATAGGTGAACCGTCGGGTACTCCAGCTGGGAGTATCGAGCGGCGGGCCAATTAGGGCTTGTGAGCAGTGCTTTGGGGGATAAAGTGATCTTTTTGCATAAAAGGTGAGTTTATATATATAATCATGCATGATTTGCATCATATATCTCATAAAATGTCATTTGGAATGATAAACCAGCACTTGATATCCTAAAATACCTACAGTGCATTTTTACCCCGAAATAAGCCCACCGAAACGACTTAAATCAATCTAAACTTTGACTAGTTATAAAATAAAACCTAAAAAGCCAATTGAACCCCCACTTGGCCTAATCTTCTATTTTTTCCCTAAGTTTTAAAATGATATCTCATGGTCCACCTGAATCCATTGATAGCAAAAACTACTCAAAAAACCCAAAACGGACCCGTAACGGCGAGTGTTAATTACGGCAACGCAATTGGGCCTCGCCAACCATTTTTTTTACTTGACCCAAACTTGTTCTATTATTCATTATGGATATATATTGGATTGTTCCACCCCTATATGAGTTATATTTATGCTATTTTTATTGTTTTATGGAGACAAACCCATATCATATTATAACAGGGCTACCTCGATAGTGTAGCGGGTAATTCCATCGACCGTGTGCACACTGGTATTCATTGGACCCTTGCTAGGGAGGGGTGTCATATTCTCTAGCCGTAAGGAGTGATCTCCCTTATGTACATTGGATTATGCACGATTGTACTATTACAGTGTGATTGCACTTTTTATTAGACTCAATCCTGTTATATCATATGAGAGTTGACTCATACACTGAATATTTATATGGAAACCTGTTTTGACCCTTTTATTTGTCATCTTATGTTATTCTACAGGTCATTTGTGAGCGATCATGGTATTATGAACATTTACTGCATTTATATATATATATATATATATATTCACAGAGTATTTTATATTCACCCCGTAGTTGTCATTGTTTTTCAGGGCCGCAGTGAGACTCGAATTCCATTGGCATTATCTATCATCGACTTGGAATTTTGCTAATTGTATCATGTAATACTCGAGTCTTAATCAATATATGTAAATATTTGTATATTATTAGAGATTCCATGGTACTGTAACTTAAATAAAGACATATATGTGTGTTGAGTTGATATTGGAAGTTGAGATGGATATTGATAGTAAAGTGATATTAGGAGTGTTGTGTTCATTTTCTACAGCGGGATATAGTCTCATATTAGAGGGGATGCTGTCAAAATTTCAGTAGAAATATTAAGCTATATTTGAATTGATTATATGAATTGCTTGCCATATCATACAGATAATTGGGTTTTTCGTGGTACTGGTAGCTTAAGCAACACCCGTACCCTAGGATTGTCGTGACTCTCAAATTGGGTCGTGACAATTAACTCCCTTTTAACGAATGTCTCGTTATACTAATACCCCTTCCGTCCAATTTCGCCGTTAGTCAACCCTAAAATAGTCAATAAGGGCAGAGAAAAGACAGGAATATTCTTGCCTTTTATTTTTAAATAATTACATTCTATTTTTGCTTTAAAAAATATTTTTTTTTGGTTAAAAAAATTTATTTTCATATTTTTTGACAAATTTATAAATAAAAATATTTTTATTTTTTATTTGTTATTTTTATTTTAAAAAAAATAATTTAAGAAGAAATTAAATTATTTCTTCTTAAATTTTTTAATACAAATAAAAAATTTATTTTCATATATTTGACAAATTTGAAAATAAAAAATAAAAAATAAAAATATTTTTATTTGTTATTTTTTAATTTTTTATTTTTTAAAAAATAAAATAAAAATATTTTTATTTATTTTATTTTTAAAGTTGTCAAAAAATATAAAAATATATTTTTTAACCTTAAAAAAATTTTAAAGTAAAAATATGATATAATTAATTAAAAATAAATTATAATGATATTTCTATTTTTTTACTGTCTTTATTGACCATTTTAGAATTGACTAATGAAAAAATTAAATGAAATAGTCTAATAGTATATTGTGATATTTATCAGGAGAGAATTAATATATTTTTAAAAGGTGAGGGGAAGTTTGTTTATTGGGTTCATAATTAACCCTTACTTTTAAACATAAATCTTATTATTTAATAATAAATTTATTAATTTTATTTTTTATGAGTAAAAATTTGACCCCGTTATATGATTCTTAATAGTTGCTCTGATTTTCAAATGTTAAAATATTAAAAAATAAAATATTATTACAATGCTTCAGTAGTAGAATCTTCACTATATTGATGGCATTTTTTGAACAAATTTTATTAAAAAAAAACAATAACAATTATTGAATTACTCATTGATTTATGCATAATTCAGTTAGTATAGAAATTTACTTAAAATGTTTGTACGATGATTATTAATAATTTATATTTTATTAATATCTATATATAAAAAACGGATTAATATTTAAATATTATTTAATTTACGTTATATGTTTTTTTTGAAGAATTAATATATATTAATCTGTAAGTTATTGCACAAATTATGAAATTTCAATAACAAACTTAAATTCTCCAAAAGTTAAATTGCTCATTTTATTTGAATTTTTTTTGTAAATTAATAATTTTGGCATTTTAGAGATTTTATAACATAAATTTAATTAGGTTTTTAATATAATTATTTTGTTAATAATTGTCATTTGTGATACTCTATATTCTGATGGTTATATTCCTTATGCTTTTGAGTTGAATATTTATGGTTGATTGATGGATTGTCTGTTTAAGATCGATTTTACTTAGTATAGATATTGTTTGAACTTTATAGGATTTTTAGTATTAATTGTTTAGCATGTAAGTATATGATTTGAAGTTATAAGATTAAGTTTGAGTGGTTAAATCTTTAAGGAAGATATTTTGGTGGCGTGAGTTATTTTAATGTTTATGGATTTTCTCATTGTTTGAATTTTTTAAATTAGACCCTATATATAACGAGCATTATCTTTAAATAATGAGTGTTACTTTTCATTCTGTCTAAAATTTTTAAATTTAAGTTTCAAATAAAATGAGTGTGAAATCTAATTAACGTTCATAAAAGATCAGTAGCGAGCTTTATTTTGTTCTCTATTCGAAATGGATAAAATTTTGAAAGTTGAATAACGAGTGTTACCCATTTGAAACACCCGTGAATGGCCTTCATATGCCTTAAGCTAAAATACAAGTAATAAGCATTAACTATAAGGTAACGGTTGTTACTTGTCAAGTGATATAAATAGAAACTTATTTCTCTTTTCAGCCGATACTTAAACAAATTTCTCTCTTTCTTCTTCATTCTTAGGATTTTTAAATTGTAACAAATCAATCTTTCTTTGTATACTCAAAACGACCAAGATTAGTTAAAATATTGAAAGGAAATACTCCAAGATACCTAAAATTCCTCCTAAGATCTATAATCTCAAGAGACTTCTAGGTTGTTGGAGTAAGAGGTAATTCTTCCTACCTTTCCTTGAGCTCAAGGCCTAATTTGATTTGGTTAAAGGTTTGCCTAAGTTGATTTTCAAAAAGTAAAATATTTGCGATACAAGTGATAAAGGCAAATTCTTGAGCTCAAGACCAAGAGTGAAAATTTGAGCTTTGGAGAAAATTCAAAAGAAAAAGTTATTGGCATTAGCTCTATTGCAACAGTAATGTTTCTATAGCTAAAGTTTTATTCATTGATAACTTGAAACATAATTTGCATAGCATTAGTCAATTGTGTGATAGAGGGTTATAGAGTTATTTTTGAATCCTATACATATGAAGTAATAGATATCAAAACCAACAAGATAGCTTTTATAGGATATCACCAATCAAATATCTATATTGTGGACCTAAATAATGCATCTGTCACGACCCAACCTGGGAGCCGCGACGGTCATAGGGTACGGGTAATGCCTAAGCTACCAGTACCACGAAGAACCCAATTATCTATATGACATGGCATGCAATACATTAAATCAGCTTAAATAGCTTAATAATTCTATTAAAATTTCGACAGCATCTCTTCTAAAATATGACTATGCCCAGCTGTAAAATAAGTAAATAACACTTCCAATATACTTTATCATCAATACTCATATCAACCTCCGATAACAACTCAAATATATATCAGCATATCTCAAACTATATACATCCATAGCATAATTTATATGCAAAACTATAGAAATACAATTACATACATATTCATGCTACTTCTTAGATTACAGTACCATGGAACCTCTATACTGTATAAATATTTACATATACTTTTAGGACCCGAATATTACATGTTTCAAGTAGTACAATTCTAAGGCGAGGATAGAAGGTACCAATGGAATTCGAGCCTCACAGCAGTCCTGAAAAACAATAACCACTAAGGGGGTGAGTATAAAAATACTCAGTGAATCCATATGTATAAAAATGCAGTAGATGTTCATAATACCATGGTTGGTCATATATGGCCTGTAGAGTCAATATAAGATAACAAGTAAAGGTGAGACAAGTATCCATATAAGTATCCAGAGTACAAGTCAACGCATATATGATATAACAGGATTGGGTCAAGTGAAAAGTGCAATTGCACTGTCTGTAATAGCACAATCGTGCATACTCCAGCACTATCATAAAGAGCATAATCCACTTTACGTAAGAGTGATCAACCCTTATGGCTAGAGAATATGATACCCCTCCCTAACAAGGATCAAATGAATACCAGTATGCACACGGTCGATGGAATTACTTGCTACACCATCGAGGTAGCCCTGTTATAATACCATATGGGTTTGTCTCCATATAACAATCAATATAGCATAAATATTACTCTTATAGCTATGGAATAATCATATATATATAATGAATAATAGGACAAATTGGGGTCAAGTAAAAAAAAAATAGTCGGCAGGGCCCAATTGTGCTGCCGCAACTGACACTCGCTGTTACGAGTCCGTTTTGGGATTTTTGGATAGTTTCTGGTTAACTATGCTACCCATGGATTTAGGTGGACCATGAGGTACCATTTTAAAGCTTAGGACAAAACTAGAAGAATGGGCTAAGTGGTGGCTCAATTGGCTTTTTAGATTTCATTTTATAAACAAACAAAGTTTAGGTCATTTTAGGTCGTTTTGGTGGGCTTATTTACGGGTCAAAATACACTGTTGGTATTCTTGGATATCAAACTCTGGCTTATCAGTTCTAATGACATATTATAGCATATATGATGCAAATCATGCATGATTATACATATAGACTCACCTTTAACACAGTTTGTCCACTTTATCCCCTAATTCACTGTTCGAGGCCCTAATCAGCCCGCCGCTCGACACTCCGAACTAGAATACTTGACAGTTCACCTATTTCCACATATAACACTCCGGTAAGATGTAAAACATCACAAAACACATTATTGACATTAAAATACATCAAGCATACTCAATATGCACTATAAACCTCATATTACACAATTCACCCTTTTTCCAATCCTTTATGCATTAAACACATTCTATCACCATATTTGACTTACATTTCACATATTCATCACTATTATGCTATATTAAGAATTCATATACACTTAGTTCAACATTCCATATCAAACATAAACTAAATTTCAAGTTTAGCTTCCAAGTACTTATTTCAAACATCTTTTCCATTTCTAAACTTACACATTTACGTTATATACTACATTAAACCATATTAAAACCTTACCTTTCTATTTACTTCATCCTAACATATTAAACTTATAAACTCAATATTGTTTAACCTAAATGGAATTCATTCCATTCATCCATTTTTCAACACCAATCATTCATATAACATAAATATACACCAAGTACATAACATTCATCCATTTAAACCTATTAAATATCAAAGCACCACACCATTAGTCAAGCTTCATCATTTCGGCCAATATGGTATTCCATTCAAATGGATTTCTTTCTATACAATAATCACTAATTCATTACATATATATCAAATACATAATATTCCATCACTTAAACTTATAAAACATCAAACATCAAACCATTATTCAAGCATCACATGATTCAGCCAAAATGATTCTTCCACCAAATGGATTTGTTTCCATTAAATGTCCACTGATTCATATCAAACACATCAAATACAACTCATTTGAAACAAAATTTCATCAAAATCACACTTTTGATTCATACATTTTCCTATTAGGGTTTCTTTTCCAACCTTTAAATTTTTTCCAACCTAAACACATTTTTGTCATCAATTAACATCAAAGAACATAATTAAACAAAAAAAAAAAAAATCACAAAATCACTTACTTTTCCAATAGTTCTTTCAAAACTTCAAAGCTTTGATTTTTCAACTTTTCTTGGTTTTTCTTTGAATCTAAGGATAGATTAGTGTTTAGAATGATGGAATTAACAAGTTTAATTCAAGAAATGAAAGAAAATAACTTGGTTTGACATTCATTAATGGTGGCCGAAACTTGTGAGGAAGAAAGAGAAAAGTTTGGTTGGTGATTTTGGCTAAGAATGATAAAGGGGTGGCAAAAATCTAACTAAAAATCAAATGGCATAATCGTATACTTTGAGATTATGGTAAAAATTGTGAAATCTAGCTTACTAACCATTCAATTCTTCATCTTTTCATCCAATGATTTGATTTAGGTTAGCCTAAAATGATACCATATGCTTACATACACTTTATAAGTCCATAATCCAAAGGAAAAGACTAAACTACCCATAGTTCAAATGGAATCCCTATCCGAGCAACTTTGCCCAGAATTATTTTCTACCGGCTTTAACTTTCCAACAATAATTCAAATAACCTCTATACCACTATTTTAATGTCATAATACTCTCTTTTATCATCAAATATAGAGTTAATTTCCATAAATAACTCAAGGGGTGTGAAATGATCATTTTACCCCCAGTTCATCAAAAACTCAATTTTACCCGATTTCTTTCTAACAGCTTTTAAACCCCCTCTATACATTCAAACACATCATATAACATGCATATCTATCAAATTCATGCATAAACACATAAAGATTCACAAGTTCCAAGTCAAAACAAATTTCCCCCTAAGTTACCCTTTGTGGTTCAAGTTCTAGGTTTAACTGGGGTGTTACAGCATCTCATGAAAATATTTGCTTATATGCATCAAAAGATAAAGATTCATCCTTATGGTATAAAAGATTTAGTCATGCAAGTATGGATGTAATCTCAAAACTTTTGAAAAGGGATTTGGTTAAAGGTTTGCATAAGTTGATTTTCGAAAAGAAAAATATTTGCGATGCATGTGCTAAAAGCAAATATTCTAGAAGTTCATTTAAATCTAAAAATGTTGTTTCAACTTCTAGACCACTTTGATTTATACATATTGATATGTTTAGTCCAGCTAAAACTTCTAGCCTTAGTGGAAAGAAATATTGTCTTGTTATGGTTGATGACTATTCTAGATTTACTTGGGTTCTTTTTCTTGCTTATAAACATGATGCATATCATGCATTCTTTCCTCTTTTGAAAAGATTGCAAAATCAAATAAGATATGGTATTTCTAGTGTTAATTTGAAAATTCAGATTTTGAAATGTATTTCAAAAAGCATGGCATAACTCATAATTTTTCAACACCTAAGGCTCCTCAATAAAATGATGTTGTTTAAAGGAAGAATAAGTCTTTAATTGAAATAACAAGGACCATGCTTTTTGAAAATGATTTGCCTAAATATTTTTCAGCTTAAGCGCTGTCACGACCCAATTTCGGATCGCGACGGTTCTAGGATACAGGAAATGCCAATAACGACCGACACTCGTAAAATCCAGTATCACATGCAAATATCTATAACCATCAATTAATTAATCAATCTACTTAGTTACTATTCATTTTGTCATTCTGTAAACTGTCTGCAATTATAATGTTGTTGGATGTAACATTCATCATAACAAGTCATATCAATACTTATACTCCATAATATATCATATATACATGTTCATAGCCTAACTAACCTATACATACCCCATGGAGCAACTAGATCATGAACATCCAAAATACTGTATTTAATATAATTACATTGCTATAAAGTTTGCAGAAATTCACAGAGAGTCAAAAGTTGAGATTCTGCTATCTACTCTATACCTGAAATGGTAAACAAGGAAAAGAGTGAATATATAAGATACTCAGTGAATCTAATATGCATCACCAATAAAAGTAATTTGGATCAATAATAAGAGATAACAGAGGAAGTAATAATGACAATCTGTTCAATAAAATCAGAATACAAAATCAACTACAGGGAATGACAGTAAGGTCAAAGCTCATACCCAAGGAATGGTATCACATGGTAAGACAGATATATGGCCATAAAATACGTAAACTATGTGTAAACACATAGTCAATATCATATCAACAAACATAAGACTGATCAAGTCTTATGGCTAGGACCAATAACTCTTCCCAGTTAGGGCATCAATAAACAATGTGCACATTGCCAACAGTATGTACCCACTACCTTGTCAGAGCGACAACTCTATCAAACCACATTAAGGTCAATACGAGTATGAAACATGTCATTAGATTCCATTATACAGTAATGCTATCATCAAGTAACAATATCTCAATATCAATCATTTCAAGTAGCAATTTAAATAATCGGATAGCAATAATCAATAGATATGCAATGGCAATTGGTTTGATAATTAACAATGGAATGGAATATAGGTTAGGTATACATAGGCAAATGGTTGGCACAATTGTCATGCCAATGTCACTGATGACAATAGCATTCAAATGGTAGGCCTATGGATGAACAAGTGATAGGCCTATGACAAAATAAACTAGGCATTTCATCAAACACTTGGTGTGCACTAAAGGATGGACAATTTGGCAAGATTTGGGAGCAACTCCAACATTGCCCCAATACACACCAACAAACCACAATCAAGGCAATATAATAGGCATTGATTAACCAATAAATAACATCATATAATGGATAAATTATGGCATGGAAATCAATTGAAATACAAAGCATAATTCAAGGCATGAATAGTACTATAGGGTTCGGCCAAAATAAGAAATTCATGAATGGTTTCTAATGTTCAATCTAAGGTATTAGACATGTTATTTGATGCATATTAAACTCACCTAGCACTCCAAATAGTTTTGAAAAATTGATTTCCCACCTATTACTTCAAAGGAGGCAAAAATGGCAACTTTGATGTTCTTGATTTTCTATAACAAATGAACCACAAATTAATCATCCATTAGCCTCCAATTAATATATTCTAAGCTTAAATAACATAAACCAATATAAGATCAACAAGTTAAAACAAACAACTTTCATTAGAGTTTGGAAATGAGGGAAAAGTGTTCAAATGCATCAATTGATGCAATCAAACACAAAACCCATCTAATTCATCATCTAAATCATCTAAACTAACCATAAAATCAAACAAACTAACTTGTTATCTCTTATGGATGAAGCATCCGAAATTTCCTTTCAATTGCTCCTTGGTTTCCTTTGTGATTTCAAGTGAGAAATTGATGGTAAATAGAAGAACAAGGTTGGTGTTTAAGGTTTTTATGATTTTTCCTAAAGAAATAAGCTTGAAAAATGGTGGAAGATGGTTCGGCCATAACATGGAGAAAGAAGAAGATGAGCAAATTTTTTGCTAAGGCATTCTTATATATTGTCACGACCCGGTTTCCCGGATCGCGATGGTCCTAGGGCACGGGAGATGCCAATAGCGACCGGCACCCGTAGAACCCAGTATCACATGCACAATCTATAATCCTCAATTAGTTATCCATTTTAATTAGTTACCATTCAATCTCTTATTCTATCAATCATTCTACAAATTACTGCAATTGGCTATAACAGTTATATATCATACCACACATCAACATAAAACTCAAAATATCATCATCAATATATACATGTTCATCTCCTAGCTAACCCATACATACCCCATGGAGCAGCTAGATAATGAACACCAAAATAATAATACAGAATCAAAAATATACATCTGACTGACTGCAGATATCTCCGGATGACAGATGACAGGAATCTGCACTCTACTCCTCTCCTGAAATGGGTAAACAATGAAAAAGTGAGTATAGATGATACTCAGTGAATTTACATGCATCATCAATAAAACAATAGGTAGCATTAAAGCAATAATATCAATAAGTCAAATAACAGTAAACAGAATCTGTAATGGGTTACAGTATAACCACAGAATAAAGTACAGGCTAGGTATCATTTGGGAAGACAGATAAAGGGATGGACTGCATAAAAAGAAATCATACAATCTCCAGTAATTCATATGGACCATATAGGTCTCCAATAACATATCTATATCAGTGAGCATAAGACTGATCAGGCCCTATGGCCAGGACCATAGCCCCTCCCAGCTAGGGCATCAGTAATATAATGTGCACATCGCCAATAATATTTCCTCACTACCTTATCGGATAGGTAGCTCTGTCAAGCTATATAGGGTCAATATAACAAGGGATACCATTATGCAACAATGGCATCCAAAAATCAATCAGTCCAATATCAATCAGTTCAATATCAGTCAATTCAGTTATCAATAAGAACAATAGTAATGTTATGGATAACATACAATCAATGGTAATTTGTTTGGCAATAAGGAAAGTCATGGAACAAAAGTTGATTCGGTAGCGAAAAATGGTAGGTCAATTGGCTTGCCAACATCGCTGGCGACAATGGCATTCAAATGGTAGGCCTATGGAATACAAACCAATAGACCAATGGCAAATGAAATAGGCATTTCATCAAACACATGATGGGCATACAATGGCAAGCCAATAGGTTAGGTTTAGGTGCAAACTTGACTTGCCCAATTCAATCAACACAAAGTCACATTTTTAACAAAGGTATAGGCATCAAAGAAACACAATTAAACAACATCATAATGGGTTCAAATGGCATGGGAAAATCAAGCAAAAACCAAGCAAAATCAAAGGGATGAATAGTGAATTAGGGTTCGGCCAAACATTGAGTTTTCCCATAGGTTTCCAATCAACAATTCAATCATTTAGGCATGTTTTAGGATGCAATATAGACTCACCTAATGCTTAAAATCACTTGAACAAGCTCACTTCCATCGAATTTCCCCAAATACACCAAATAGGTCACTTTGATGCAAACTTCAATTTTACATCAATTAATCCATCAATTAGTTGCCTAATCCTATCCAATTGACTAATTCTAATATCAATTATCATAAAATAACATTAAATCATCAAATCATTTCTTACAAATTCAAGCTAAATAGGCAAATTAGGGATTTCTAACAAATAGCATCAATTGTTGTAAATTAACTATAAACCCATCAAATTCAACTCCTAAATCATCTAAATAAATAATAAAATCAAACAAAACTCATTCTTACCTCAACTTTAAAGAATGGCTGAAATCTTTGCCTCCAAACTCCTTGAAATCCTTAGCTCCTTTCTATAAATTGATGATGAAAATAGGTTAAGCTAGATGAAAATTCAACTTTTCCATCAATTTTCTAAGGATTTGGTGAATAAATGAAGAAGAAATGGAAGAAGAAAGGATGCAACTATGGTTCGGCCAAGCAAGGTGAAGAATAAGATGAATGATCAAATTTTCAAAGTATGAAATATATAGAAAAATCTATATGGAAAATTACAACTAACTCTTCGAACTTTCAACCATCACACTTTAGTCCAAAAATCTTTTATAATTGATTTTGTCAATTCTGTAAAGATTTAGATATCAGAGTAGGGAGTCAATAGGATTATTTTAATTTATACTTATTTAAAAAAAAAATTCGGAGTCATTTTGTAATCTCGACCGATCAATTTCCACTATTCACCCTTAACTTCCTTACCATTTTGCCATTAGTTACTTTTTCAGTGTTCCTAAATGATTTTCACTTCTTTACTTTTACCAAAATTATACATAAATTATAGTGATCTTTTACCCCCAGGTCAACTTCAAAAATTCTTCTGTTGACCGGACAGCTCATTTCTCGGCAGTGTTCCTGACACCGCCGCTTTTCGAAAAAGTACCAAGTTTGCTTTCTAACTGTGTATCTAAAATTATTTCCCACCATTTCAAGACTAATGAATCACAAATTGAGAATTAATTCATGCATGTGAGTTATAACTTTCTAGGGTATTACATCAAGAAACTCGAATGAACCTATAAACCTTGGTGACAGCTTTCCCTTCTTCCCAAATCTCATAATGTCCCTCATCGGTGAGATCTTAAGGAATACATGGTCACCAACTACAAAGTGTACATCTTTCCTCTTCAGATCAGCGTAACTCTTCTACCTACTAAAAGTAGTCCTCATCCTATCTCTAATCATAGGCACCTTTTCTATCGTTTCTCTGATCAACTCTGGCCCTTCTAACTACTTCTCCTTTGGCTCCATCCAACACACTGGAGATCTACATTTCCTACCATATAGTGCTTCAAATGGAGCCATACCAATAGAAGAGTGATAACTGTTGTTGTAAGAGAATTCTATCAATGGTAGATATTGATCCTAGTTACCTTTGAAATCCAGAACTCACAACCGAAGCATATTTTCCAAAGCCTTGATTGATCTCTTTGACTACCCATCAGTCTGTGGATGGAAAGCAGTACTAAACCATAACTGAGTACCCATGGCCTCCATAAATTTCTTCCAAAATCGGGAGTAAACTGTGTACCTCTATTTGAGACAATCATCAACATTACTCCATGAAGTCGCACAATCTTATCCACATATAACTGTGCATACTGAGCTGCATCTTTCTTTATATCAGTCCACCAATTCACACTTCTCAGATCATGGTACATCTTGGTAATCCCTGGATGTTCACTATATACTGAATAGTAAGCCTCTCTCATAATCTGATCCTGTAGCCCATTTATCACAGCCTAGTTTTAGACTATGATGGTCCTAGGGTACGGGAAATGCCAAGTCAACCAATACCTCGAAGAACCCATTCTTTTACTTTAATTTCACTTTTACATATTAATAAGATCATTAATAAATATTCCATAACCATATCATACTTTTTAGGTAGTAAATTTTTTTTAAAAAAAAAAACATCATAAGATCCCTTACAGAAAAATTGACAGAGTTTCCTCTATAACTCCGACTTAATCTTTCTGCAAGAATCAAAGATTTACACTTCCAATAAACATAAATCCCTTTTTAGTCTCCAGTAATCAACACAGCTTAATAAGCACTTCAGTAATTACATTCACATCTCATATTATATATATACATCATTAATATTCTCATATCAGATTTGGTTAACATTTTGATTATATTAAAAAACATTAAACTCCTAATCAAACCAAGTCCTCTATACATTATACCAAGGAGCTTCTATACATTGGAGTAACCACAATACATACATCTAAAATCCAGGGCTGAAGATAGTGTAGCCAATGGATACCTACCTCACAGTGGTCCTGAAAACATTTAACAACTTTAGGGTGAGTATAAAATTATACTCAGTGAATCTAAATATATGCAAATGCAATACTATTTATAAAAAGCCATATCTATCCATTAATGATCTGTAAATAATAAGGAACTAATAATGGAACATTGGAATATATATAATGAACCATAATGCATATAATATAACAAGTATGGGTTACCTGTAACCATATTACAATATAATACTGCACTTTTACTTCATTTCTCTACTTTCACACTTCCATATTTCCATCCCACACACCATTACATAAGGGAGATCAACCCTTATGGCATAGAGAATTTCACCCTCTCTAGCAAAGGTCTGAGAATATACATCAGTGTGCACACTGCCGATTGATTTACCCACTATACCATTGAAGTAGTCCTGTTATAATATTATATGCAAATGTCCCATATTATATGAATGTATTAATATTAAGTCTCAAATATGACTACAATGGTGTTAAATAACATTACAAGGATCAAAGAAACAATATTGCACAATATGAGAATTTTGGTCTCCGGGGCCCAATTGCACCAGCGCAGCTGATACCCCTAATTACGGGGTCGTTTCTCATTTTCCGGGCACTTTCTGGTTTTCCTTGTAATTGATATTTCGGCAATTTCTTTATACGAATGATAGATAAATATATATAATAATCAATTAGGCTTGATTATACATCAAAAAGCCTTTTAGAATAAATTTCATACAAATTCAAAGTTTAAGTCAACTTTAGACATTTTGGCAGCTCTGTTTTAGGTCATTTTGGTAAAACTGTTCAAAGGTAAATCATTAATGGTTTTCAAGCAAGGATATCATTTTATTTGCATGAATGCATGAATTATGAATGAATAATGCATGATACATATATATAGACTCACGTCAAACAAAAACTCCAAATTTACCCCAACAGGTCTAGTTAGCCCGGTTCTCGTCGTCAGTGACCCTAGCTCGGGAAGTTTCTCCTATATTAATTAAATCAGTCCGATAAGACTTTATAACATTGCATAACACATTATACACATCAACATACATAAAGCATACACACTATACATCACAGACCTGATATTATACAATTGACACTTTTCCATTCCTTAATGCATCAAATGCAATTCTATCACCACATTTCATTCACATTTCATATGTTCATCACTATAATGCCAAGTTAAGAACTCATAAACACTTAATTCAATATTTCATATCAAGCATACACCAAATTCTAAGTTTAGCTTCCAAGTACTTATATCAATCAACATTTCCATATCTAAACTTATACATTCACATTATATACACCATTAAACTATATTCAAACCTTACTTTCTCATTTGCTTTAATCTAACACATTAAACCTATAAACTCAATATGATTCCACCTAAATGGAAGTTCCTCCATTTCTTTATTTTTCAACACCAATCATTCAAATAACTTACATACATATCAAATACATATCATTCAATCATATAAACCTATAAAACATCAAAGCATTAAACCATTAATCAAGCTCCTCAATTTCATCCAACTTGAAAGTTCCACCAAATGGATTTGTTTCCATTAAATGACCATTAATTCATTACATATACATCAAATAAAACACATTTGAACAAAATTTCCATCAAAATAACATCTTTAAATCATATTTCTTCCTATTAGGGTTTTCTTCCAACTTTTGATTTTTCTTCCAACCAAAACACATTTTTGTCACCAATTGATATCACAGAACATCTTAAGAACATAATTAAATCGGAAGAATGGTGAAATCACTTACTTTCCAAATAGTTCTTCCAAAAATTCAAAGCTTTGAGTTTTCACTTTTTCTTCTTTTTCTTTTGAATCTAAGGATAGATTAGTGTTTAAAATGATGGAATTAACATGTTTGAATCAAGAAATGAAAGAAAACAACAAGCTTTGGTGTTCATCAATGGTGGCCCAAACCTTTAAAGAGGAAAGAGAAAGTATTGGTTAGTGAAATGGCTAAGAATGGTGAAGGGGTGGCAAAAATCTAACTACAAGTCAAATGGTATAATCCTATACATTGAACTTATGGTAGAAATTGTGAAACCTAGCTTACTAGCCATCCATTTCTTCATCTTTTCATCCAATGGTTTGATTTTGGTAAGCCTAAAGTGATACCATATGTTTGCATACACCATATAAGTCTATATTTCAATAGGAAAAGACCAAATTACCCTTAGTTCAACTTTGATCCTTATCCGAGCAACTTTGTCCGGAATTATTTTCTATCAAGTTTAATCTTCCAACAATAATTCAAATGACTATAATAACTTTATTTTCATGTCCTAATATTCTTTTTTATCATCAAATATGATGTTAATTCTGTAAATAACTCAAGGGATATGAAATGGCCTTTTTGCCCCTAGTTCACCAAAAACTCAAATTTACCTGATTTCTTCCTAACAACTTTTAAACCCCCTCTATTCATAGAAATACATCATATAATAAACATACATATCATATTCATGCATAAACATATAATAACACACAACATTCAAGTCATGGCAAAAACCCCCTTAAGTTGTCCCTTTATGGTTCAGGTTCTATGTTTGACTGAGGTATTACATTCTACCCCTCTATAAATAAATTTGTACTCGAATTTACTTTAAGGCTATAGGTAAAATAAAACCTGACTCATGAAATAGGTGAGGGTACTTGTGTCTCATCTCAGCCTCACTCTCCCAAGTACATTCCTAAATACTTCTGCAACGCCACAGTACTTTAACCATAGGAATGCTTTTGTTGCAAAGCTGTCTTATTTGCTGATCAACAATTTCAACTGGTACTTCTTCATAAGCTAAATCTTCATTTACCTTTACATCCTGAAGCTGAAGAATATAAGATGGATCTAATACATATTTTCTTAACACAAAAATATGAAAAATTGGATGTATATGTCCCATATTTGGAGGAAGTGCCAATCTGTAAGACACATTTCCTACTCTATCTAGAATCTCAAAAGCACCAATATATCTAGGTGACAATTTTCCTTTCTTCTCAAATCTTATAACTCCCTTCATTGGTGAAATTTTTAGGAACACATGGTCACCTACACTAAACTGCACATTCTTCCTCTTAGGATCAACATAGCTCTTCTGTCTACTGAAGGCAGTCTTAATTCTCTCCTTAATAATGGACACTTTTTCTATTGTCTCTCTAATCAAATAAGGGCCTTCTAACTGCTTTTCTCCAGGTTCCACCCAACATATAAGAGATCTACACTTCCTTCCATACAGTACCTCATATGGTGCCATATCAATAGTGGAGTGGTAACTGTTCTTATAAGCAAATTATATTAGTGGTAGATAGTGATCCTAGCTGCCTTATAATCCATTACATAGAGTCTCAACATATCTTCTAAAGTCTGAATAGTCCTCTCTATCTGTCCATTTGTCTGTGGATGAAATGCAGTACTAAAATATAGCTTAGTACCCAATGCCTCCTGAAATTTCTGCCATAATCTAGAAGTAAACTGAGTACCCCTATCAGAAATGATCATCACTAGCACACCATATAGTCTGACAATCTTATCAACGTATAGTTGGGCATACTAAGCTGATGTATAGGTGGTTTTTACTTCTAGAAAATGAGCTGATTTAGTCAATCGATCCACTATCACCAAAATAGAATCTTAGCCTTTCTGTGTCCTTGGTAATCCAACCACATAATCCATAGTTACCTGTTCCCATTTCCACTCTGGCAACTGAATCACCTGAAGTAAACCAGATGGCTTCTGATGCTCTATCTTAACCTACTAATAGGCTAAATAAGTAAACATAAACTTAGCTATATCCCCCTTTATATTAGGCCACCAATAATGCTTCTTCAGATCATTATACATCTTTGTCACTCCAGGATGAATAGTGTATGAAGCATAATGGATTTCTTCTATAATCTGTCTTCTTAACGCATCAAAGTTAGGTACACATAATCTGTCATTACATTTCAACACATTGCCCTCAACTGTAAACTCAGGAGCCTTACCTTCTCTAACTAACTCTATAATCTTCATTAGCAGTGAATCTTTACTCTGGGAATTCTTTATCTCATCCAATAACAATGGTTTAACCTGAAATTGTGCTATTAGCACCTGTTACTGCCCCTGTAATTCAAAATCCAAGGTTAATCCCATTGCAACTAATTCCATAAACTCCTGCATCAAAGGCTTCTCTGTAATAGCCATATGTGCTAAACTACCAATAGATTTTCTGCTAAGTACATCTGTTACTACATTAGCCTTCCTTGGGTGATATAAAATTTGACAATCATAATCCTTTAGCAATTCAACCCATCGCCTCTGTCTCAAATTCAATTCTTTTTGCTATAGTAGATACTAAAGACTCTTATGATCTGTATATATTTCACATTTCACCCCATAAAGATAATGTCTCCAAATCTTCAAAGCAAAGATCACTGCTGCCATCTCTAAATCATAGGTAGGATAATTCACTTCATGCTTCTTCAACTGTCGTGAAGCGTAAGCCATTACTTTCCTATCCTACATTAGCACACATCCCAAACCAACTCTAGATGCATCACAGTATATGGCAAATGTACCAGTCTCTGTAGGAAGTGTCAACACTGAAGCAGTAGTCAAACAAGTCTTAAGAGTCTAAAAACTTTTCTCACAATTTTCACTCCAATGAAACTTCTCCTATGTCTGAGTCAACTCGATTAATAGAGTAACTATCTTCAAAAAATCTTTAACAAATCTTCGGTAATATCCAGCCAATCCCACAAAACTCCTCACCTCAATCACTGTAGTGGGTCATGGCCAATTAGCTTCTACTTCCACCTTCTGAGGGTCAACTTTGATGCCATCTTTACTAACAACATGTCATATAAATGCTACCTCAGTCAACTAGAAATCACACTTAGAAAACTTGGCATATAACTAATGCTCCCTCAAAATCTGCAATGTGATCCTAAGATGTTCTTCATGCTCCTCCTTACCCCTATAATAGATAAAGAATATCATCAATGAAGACAATGATAAACTTATCCAAATAGGTCTTAAACACTCTGTTCATCAGATCCATAAAAGCTGCAGGTGCATTAGTCAACCCAAATGGTAACACCAAGAATTCATAATGTCCATATCTAGTTCTGAAAGCAGTCTTCGAAACATGTTCCTTCTTAATCTTCAATTGACACTACCCTGATCTCAAATCAATCTTAGAGAAATAACAGGCTCCCTGTAATTGATCAAACAGGTCATCTATCCTGGGCAAAGGATACATATTCTTCATTGTCACCGTATTCAGCTGTCTGTAGTCAATGCATATCCTCAGTGACCCATCTTTCTTCTTTACAAATAACACTGGAGCTCCCCAAGGTGAACTACTAGGTCTGATAAACCCCTTGTCAAGCAATTCCTATAACTGTACCTTCAACTCCTTCAATTTTGATGGTGCCATTCTGTATGGAGGAATAGATATCGGATCTGTACTAGGATACACTTCAATCTCAAATTCTCCCTCCCTTTCTGGTGGAAATCCTGGAAGATCTGCAGGAAAAACATCTGAAAACTCCTATACTACTTGAATATGCTCCAATTCCTTAGATACCTTTGTAGCATCCACTACTGATGCCAAATAAGAAATGCACCCTTTCTTAAATAATCTCTGTGCCTCAATAGCTGAGATAAAACCTGACATCTTCTTATTTTTCTCTCCCTGAAAAATAAACTTTTCCTGCCCATCCAGTCTAAATTCTACTTGCTTCAAAGAACAATCAATAATGGCTCTATATACAGTTAACTAGTCCATACCCAAAATCACATTAAACTCTAGTACTGGTAACTCAATCAAGTATGCAAGTAACTCTCTATCAGCTATCCTCACAGGACAACTTCTATATCTATAAACCACAACTACATTCTCCCCCAATGGTGTAGCTACCTCTAATGGCATCATTAAAGGTTCCTTAACTAACCCCATTTTCCTAGCAAACATAGAAGACACAAAAGAGTATGTGGCACCAGAATCAAACATCGTGTATGCCTCAATATCATAAATAGGGACCATACCTACTATAGTATCATGTAATCCCTGGGCCTGCTATGGAGTCATAGCAAAAACTCTCCCTTGGCCTCCCCCTGCTGGCGACTGTGTTGCTAGCTGGCTCTGCCTTGCTGGTCTACCTCTACCAACTCCTCCTCTACTCATCTGTATAGTTGGTTGAGATACTACTGAACTAGCCTACTGTGGAACTATCACAGGATAATCCCTAAAATAATGGCCAGACTGCCCACATCTAAAACATGTCCCAGCTTTGGTCCTACACTCTCCAACATGTCTCTTCCCACAATGCTCACATAGAGGTATCTCTGTGATATGCTGCACTGGTCTAGTGAATCCTCTAGAATATACTGAGATAGGTGGTTTCATCCATCTTCGTCTAGAATAATCCATCCTCTGATTCTTCACTGAAGGTGTCTGAAGCTACCTCTGAGTAGGCCTAACTATACTAGTCTGAGATGATCCCTCTCCATATCTAGGGAACTCTCCTCCTCTTCTCCTCTTCCTCAAGTCTTTCTCTGAGCTTTCTTCTTTATATTTGATGTCCATCTGTGCTAGTGCATCAATAATCTACCCCAAAGAAGTATACTATCCAGCTAACAGTATGTTGTGTGGTGAAGCATGCAGACCTCTCCTAAAATGACCAATCAAGTCTTCCTCTGTGGGTGTTATCTGCCTGGCACACTTACTCAGCCTCCTGAACTCTCTAGCATAATTAGTGACATTAAGATTCCATGTTTTAGCTGCTCAAATCTCATAATATTTCTGTTCCTGATTGCTAATGGTAGAAATCCATCCATTAACTTCTCTTTAAATTCTTCCAAGGTGATCAGGTCATTACTATGAATATTAGCATTAATGTGCTCATCAAACCATATAGAAACATCCCCCATAAATAGCAAACCTACTAGCTCAATAATCCTGGCATCTAAACATGGTAGCTTCCTGACAACTCTGTCCACCCTCGTAATGTAGTCACTGGGGTCTTTACCATACTCTCCAAAATAAGTAGGTGGCTGTAACTTCAGAAACTCTGTAATACTAACACCACCCTCAGGTATGATTCTATGATTTCTTACCCTTCTTTGCTCAACTGGCACTCTCTCTGGTGCTGGTGGTGTCTTAGGCTATATAACTGGCTGAACAGGTGGTAGAGGTGGTTGTGATACTGCTGCTGCCTATGCTGCTATATGTGCCTGTAACATCTGCATCATTTCTTGATTTCTCCTTAACATTTCCTACCTAAAATCCTACATTTCCTGTCTCAATGCAGTCTCGCCAATATGACTCCCCTCTGTACGTTGCTGTGATCTAGGTGGTACAGGACTAATCCTCTCTGCTTGTACAGAAGCACCAGGGCCTACCTCAGGATCTCCAATAGATGCTCTATGCTCACTCTCCAATTCAGGTATATCACTTCTATTCACACTTCTCGATATCTGCATATTATTTAAATAAACCAAAAATTTACATAACGTAAATGAATATTCATATTATAGATTCGCAGAATTTAAAACAATAAAGATAACATCTAACTTAGACTATACATGAATCCCTATGCTCCTTGGTATTTATTCTATTACTAGCATACATTATAGGTTTACTAGACCTTTAGCTCTGATACTAACTTTGTCACAGCCTAGTTTTAGACTATGACGGTCCTAGGGTACGGGAAATGCCAAGGCAACCAGTACCTCGAAGAACCCATTCTTTTACTTTAATTTCATTTTTATATACCAATAATATCATTAACAAATATTCCATAACCATATGATATATTTTAGGTAGTAATTTTAAAAAAAAAAAAAACATCATAAGATCCCTTACAGAAAAATTGACAGAGTTTCCTCTATAACTCTGACTTAATCTTTCCGCAGGAATCAAAGATTTACACTTCCAATAAATATACATCCTCTTATAGCCTCTAGTAATCAACATAACTCAATAAGCACGTCAGTAATTACATTCACATCTCATATCATATATATACATCATTAATATTCTCATATCAGATTTGGTTAACACTTTGATTATATTAAAAAACATTAAACTCCAAATCAAACCAAGTCCTATATACATTATACCAAGGAGATTTTGTACACTGGAGTAACCATAATACATACATTTGAAATCCAAGGCTAAAGATAATGTAGCCAATGGATATCTACTTCACCGTGGTCCTGAAAACATTTAACAACTTTGAGGTGAGTATAAAATTATACTCATTGAATCTAAATATATGAATATGTAATACTATTCATGAAAAGCTATATCTATCCATTAATCATTTGTAAATAATAAGGAACTGATAATGGAATAGTGGAATATATATAATGAACCATAATGCATATAATATAACAGGTATGGGTCATTTGTAACCATATTACAATATAATACTGCACTTTTACTTCATTTCTCTACTTTCACACTTCCATATTTCCATCCCACACACCATTTCCATATTTACATCCCACACATCATTACATAAGGGAGATCAACCTTTATGGCATAGATAATTTCACCCTCTCTAGCAATGGTCCGAGAATATATATTAGTGTGCACACTGCCGATGGATTTACCCACTACACCATCGAAGTAGTCCTATTATAATATTATATACAAATATCCCATATAGTATGAATGTATTAATATTAAGTCTCAAATATGACTATAATGGTGTTAAATAACATTACAAAGATCAAAGAAACAATATTACACAATATGAGAATTTTGGTCTCCGGGGCCCAATTGCGCCAGCGCAGCTGACATCCCTAATTATGGGTCTGTTTCTCGTTTTTCAGGCACTTTCTGGTTTTCCTTGTAATCGATATTTCCATGGAAATTTATTTACACAAATGATAAATAAATATATATAATAAACAATTAGGCTTGATTAGACATCAAAAAGCCTTTCAGAATAAATTTCATACAAAGTCAAAGTTTAGGTCAACTTTAGACATTTCGGCAGCTCTATTTTAGGACATTTTGGCAAAACTGTTCAAAGGTAAATCATTAATGGTTTTCAAGAAAGGATATCATTTTATTTGAATAAATGCATGACTTATGAATGAATAATGCATGATACATATATATAGACTCACCTCAAACAAAAACTCCAAGTTTACCCCAGTAGGCCTGGTTAGCCCGGGACTCCCCGTCAGTGACCCTAGCTTGGGAAGTTTCTCCTATATTAATTAAATCACTTCGGTAAAAATTTATAACATTGCATAACACATTATACACATCAACATACATAAAGCATACACACTATACATCATAGACCTCATATAACATAATTGACACTTTTCCATTCCTTAATACATCAAATGCAATTCTATCACCACATTTCATTCACATTTCATATGTTCATCACTATAATGCCAAGTTAAGAACTCATAAACACTTAGTTCAATATTTCATATCAAGCATACACCAAATTCTAAGTTTAGCTTCCAAGTACTTATATCAATCAACATTTCAATATCTAAACTTATACATTCACCTTATATACACCATTAAACTATATTCAAACCTTACTTTCTCATTTGCTTTAATCTAACACATTAAACCTATAAACTCAATATGATATCATATTTCTTCCTATTAGGGTTTTCTTCCAACTTTTGATTTTTCTTCCAATACATTTTTGTCACCAATAAACATCAAAGAACATCTTAAGAACATAATTAAACCAGAAGAATGGTGAAATCACTTACTTTCCAAATAGTTCTTCCAAAACTTCAAAGCTTTGATTTTTCACTTTTTCTTCTTTTTCTTTTGAATCTAAGGATAGATTAGTGTTTAAAATGATGGAATTAACATGTTTGAATCAAGAAATGAAAGAAAATAACAAGCTTTGGTGTTCATCAATGGTGGCCAAAACCTTTAAAGAAGAAAGAGAAAGTATTGGTTAGTGAAATGGCTAAGAATGGTGAAGGGGTGGCTAAAATCTAACTACAAATCAAATGGTATAAACCTATACATTGAACTT